>JAUMJL010000532.1:130000-147500 GCA_033558185.1 Dromococcyx pavoninus | reverse complement strand
GAGCTTCCTGTCAACCAGCACTCCCAGGTCCTCTTCTGCCTGACTCCTCTCCAGCCACTCTGTCCCCAGTCTATAGCTCTGCATGGGGTTGTTGTGTCCAAAATGAAGTACCCGACATTTGGACTTATTAAACATCATCCCAATAGAATCAGCCCATGTCTCCAGTCTGTCCAGGTCCCTCTGTAGGGCCATCCTACCCTGTAACAGATCAACCCTTCTTCCCAGCTTGGTATCATCTGCAAACTTGCTGATGATGGACTCAATCCCCTCATTCAGATCATCAATAAAGATAATAAACAGGACCGGACCCAACACCGATCCCTGGGGGACACCACTGGTGACCGGCCACCAACTGGATGAGACACCATTCACCACCACTCTTTGGGCTCGGCCATCCAGCCAATTCCTAACCCAGCACAGAGTGCTCCCGCCTAAGCCACGGGCTGCCATCTTCCCTAGGAGTCTACTGTGGGAGATAGCGTCAAAGGCCTTGCTAAAGTCCAGGTACACCACATCCACAGCCTTCCTCTCATCCACCAGGCGAGTCACATGGTCATAAAAGGAGATCAGGTTGGTCAGGCAGGACCTGCCCCTCCTAAACCCATCCTGGCTGGGCCTGATCTCTTGGCCGTTCTGCAGGTGCCGCATTTTTTCACCCAGGATTATCTGCTCCATGATTTTACCTGGGACCGAGGTCCGGCTGACAGGTCTGTAATTACCTGGATCATAGGCATTTGCACATATTTATAGGTATAAATGTCTCAGTTCAGCAGAACCTACTCACACTGCACAACCTCCACTCTCCCAGAGCATTTCTCAACTCTCTGCTGCTCTACAGCTACATGATAACCGCATTGTGGCTATCCAGTGCTAAAAATGGCACGCTGTTTTTACAGTTAAGAAATGTAAAAAAACCAACAACTAAGACACACAAGAAAAAAGAAATCATAACAACAAATCAGAGCAGTATAAACTATTCTCTGCCAACTAGCAACAGGAAAATATTATTGTTGAAACAGAAAGCTGTAGATACCAGATCCTAGGTTTTTAAATATCTGTCCCAATGTGTCCTCCCTCACTTCACCCCTCTTAATGAAGGTGACAGGCCCCACACTTGACAAACACACATTAAACAACAACACATTACAGAAACATAAATTCATCTACACAGCTTGCTGCAGAGACCTTCTCCCTCACCGCATTTGTAAGTGATAGTCATACAGTAAAAACAGTCACAAAATATCTCTGTGTACTGTACCCTGCTGGTGATCACTTTCTGCCTATAGGAAGTTGCTACTACTCAGAATAACCCTTGGATGCAATCAGCCTCCCGTAACACATCATTTTTTCCAAGACAGCTACACTATAGGAAAAGCCATCCTCACTTTTCTGATGGTACAAAGACCATATAGTGCCTTTGCAACATAGAATACAGCAAAGAATAGGCATCATTCTCAAATTGCATACCTTCTTTGTCCAGTGATAAAGACCTCAGGAAGAAGAGCCAAGCCATTCCCCTCAGATTCATGTCTTCCTTCACATAGCCTTCACCAAAATCGTCACAAGGTGAGCATGATTACAAACAACCCCCCTTCTCAAATAGCCCTTGCACCAGCTGATGGGCATCATCTCTGCTAGCCTTCCTAGTATCGCATCTGTGGCTTTCAAGGCTTTCGTTAATTGAATGCCTTCCCCTTGTAAAGGTTTTCCTTTATGTCGGATAAACTTTTGTGGTGTTCTCAAAACACGTCTGAAAACGTAATAATCTCCTGAAATACTCTTGCCAGGACTTTCTGTGAAAGGCTACATGAATTTGTAAATCATCCAGCATTAGAAAACCATGCACTGAGGATTATGAGACAATAAATTGGACCTTTGCTTAAATTTATTGTTCTCATGTAAATACCAAAGAATACATTGCATTAGAAAACAGGCACTAGTTTAGGACATTACTAAAATAAACTTCCCACATGTAAAATTCTGTAAAGATTGTATTTACAGGTTGACAGAATATGGGGTTAATGGATGTGTACTGCTCCCTCTTTTTGCCAGCAGGAGACTTGATGGCTTCCAAGTAATAAATCATAAAAAACCTTTCCTATTTCTAAACATTTTAAGATAAGGGAGTTGGAAATCAAATCAATTTAAGTTTTTGTAGGTTCCAATCTTTCTAACCGGGGACAAACATGCTGTCCTTGTCAAATCATTTCAACGTGAACCAACTGAAAATTTATTATCTTATAAAGACCATCTATGTCTTTTCCCAGCATTCTTCGAAGACTACACTGAGACAATGTCCACACCAGCTGCAATTTTACGTGGAGAAGAGGGAGAAACAAATGCACGCACCACACAGAGCTGCTCTTCTATAAGTTGGTCTTTCACAAATATTATTTGGTCTTACATTTAAACAGTTAAAGTCACATGCACAAAAATTATATTAAACTCGATTTGTGTATTTTATGTGCTATTTTTAGCATCCTTATTACTGATTTTTTTCTACGATGCTTTACAAAAGTACTGTTCCTTCACCATAAATGTTGAATAGGCTGTTGCTGTGTGACTCCCTCCACAGGGGTAGTTACTGGGACAGCAAATTGTTCAGCACTTGGGGCAAGTGGATTGAGCAGGGCAAGCGCCGAGGGAAACAAAAGACTGCTTGTCATAGAAGGAGCAGACTTCAGTTGAGATGAAGAGTAGGCTCCAGGCAGCATGAAAGGTTCTAGCCACTGGAGCACCAACTGCCAGGGGTTCTTTCCTTTCCTCAGTGGTTGGCTAAGCAGTCCAACTCTTTCCCAGGAATCTCCTACCAAGAGCGGTGTGGAAAAAGAGAAGGAAAGTAGGGAACTAATAGGTATGGAATATGTGGAAGGAAGCTGTTCAGGTGTACACTTTCCTTCAGGTTAGCTCAATTCCTGATCAACATCAATATAGTTATGTTCATTTTTTAAACCCTGAAATCTGGAATTTATAACTTTATCATACTCATGTAATGGCAAAAATTAAAACCGCACACACAGATCCTAATAAATATTATACAATATTATACAATTTGCATTATAATAAACGTCCTTTCAACTCTTCAGTGGTGAAAAAAGAAGAAGAGTGTGTAAGCAGGAACATCAGTTCTGCCTCTTAGGCAAACTCTACTAATTTACATTGGCGTCAAGGACACTCCAAACCAAGAGGACTTGGCCCATCCTGTAGCTGCACTCAATTGACATTTTAATGCAGAGGCAAGGAGACAGAGATAGGTAACAGGTGTGGCTCACTGTAATTAAAGAGCTTTTCTCAATTTTATTATTTGTTTCCTGTTTTACAGAATGCCATAGTACGTTTTTTTCCTGAATCTATTGTTTTGGGGGGAAGCCCAGAAGAGAAATTGCCAACAAACACATCAACTCTTACAAGAAAGCAAAAGCCCAGCAAAAGTGTTCCTAAAGACATTTCAGTTAATCAAGTTGCTTACAAAGAAAAGCCTAGGAAGTTGACAGCTGTAGAGTTCAAGTGTTGTACACACCTATTCCCTATAACCTATCAGAGTACACAAGGACAAATGAGCTCCATGAAGCAAAACTACCACTATCATTAGGATAGACATGCAGTGATGCTGAAAAGGATGCACTGCTGGCTTTCATACAGTGGAAAATACTGCAATGTTGGCAAAATGGACTTTTTATTTTTAAATTACTTAATAAATGTGAAGTTTTGACTAATGGCAAGAAGCAAACATTATTTTCAGCTGGATTTATCCAAGAGCCCAGGTGGCATTGATCCCAGCATTCATAGAAAAGGATTTTCACAATATTTAAGTGTAAATCATGGCAGTTCTGTATTAATAAATAGTTTCTTCATGAAGTCCTAATTCAAAATTTGTTGGGTTTTTTGATATTTCTGATAAGAAAAAAAGACTTATAATTGTTGATAACTTTCCAAAATAATCTATACATGAAAGAATGGATATAAAATTAATAATTTTTGATTGTTTAAAGAGATGCTATTTCTATTTTTGCTAGTTTTCCTGTGATAACTATCAGATAAACTATGGTGTAATCACACAGATAAGCACAAAGCTTTTGTCAGTCTCTCCCTTTAAGTGCCTACCTCAGAAGGAACAGTGTGCTACTGCTAAATCAAGTAATCTTTTGATCCATATGCTTGGTTTGTACATTTAACAAGTCTTCTTTATGCCTGACACAATAAGACGTGTGAGGAAGTTCCAAAACAAACAAACAAAAATGTTCTCTGCTACCAGTCTGTCCTCATGTATCACCTTTTCCTCTGTAAATAGCTGTTGTACTGCAAATGCAAAGACTTCCCACAACTGCAAGCATACTTATTTATGTTCAGTGTAGTAAGAGCCAATTACTATACACAATTACACTGGTCTGTTTCTTTAGAGAAATATGTCTCTTCCTCATCCTTATAAAAGAGAAGGATGAGAAAACCGTGTTAGTAGGAACCATGAAGCATTGGTATAGATTACCCTGAGGTCCTGTGGGGTCTCCACCACTGGTTGGCATTATGAACCATTTAGATGATGTCCTTTAATCGTGCTTTTGATTACAGGGATGAGTATCTTCAGATGACTCCAGCTCTATTTCTGATAACTGTCTGCCTCTACATTAACCTGCAACAAATCAGGAGTGCTTAGAGAGCAGTGGTGGAGCAAATGAGAGACAACGCAGGAAGAAAGTGATGCATGTAATAGTGAGGGCAACCTGTGCACTCGGGATGTTGTTACTCAGGAACTTACTTCCTTTCAAAAAAACAATGCAAAATGTTTCTGTTACCCCTGATTTCAAAGTGTTACTATTATGTCCCAAAAAACTCGACAGATATCTTAAAACCAGCTGGTTTTCTGCTCTGGAAAAACTAAACCAATGGAATGTTTTTTTACATTAAATATATTTAATATTTAAAATGAGAGCAGACTGGTTATCAATCTCATCAATGATTATGCTAATCCTCATTACCATGAAAAGAATAATTCAAATGTACAGAGAAATTACCAAACTGCAGACAAACAATATCAATACTCAATTTCATCAGCTTCAAGCTTAGCTAACTATTTTCTGCCAACATTTTGTCTCCTACAGCTCTTGACAGTCTAAGACACATTAAAAACTCCATGCAAAGTCAGCTGATATTATCTTCTACACCTGGCCAAAGAATAAGATTTCTGGACCTGTCTGCTCAAAAATTTTTTGCCAAACTTCTTTTTTTGATGTACACTCTTAAAGGATTCATGAAACAATAACAACAAAACTAATATCAAACCAAAAATACATGGAGAATTAGTACAAATCCCAAAACTCAGCACAGTAAGGTTTAAATTAAAGTTTTATAAAAGAAGGTGATGGCAAACACTAATAGAATTACTATGGTATATATGCATTACATATAGAAAAACCTGATACTTCATAAAAGTAAAAAAATGAATCTATCTTTTTTTTGCTTTTTAAATAAAATTTTAAGTTTCTCTTGGAACATTGAATTAACTGAAGCTATTTTGCAAGTTTGTGTGCTCTTAAACAAAAAAACCATTACCTTAAAAAATCAAGAACAAGAAGTCATATCACACTGTGTTTATAACAGTGATTGTTAAGTATAAATAACTTTCTCTTAATAGTGGAGCTGATCCCAAAACGGTCCAACAGACAACCGTGATTACATAAAAGGCAAGCATAAGTACCCTGCTGAGAAAGTTTCAGAATGTGTTTAACCCAGATAAGTTAACTACTTGTCAACACCAACAGACTGAGTCAGACTCTAAAGCACAAAATCATTAGGATATTATACATACACAATACATATGCCACATTCAAAAACATGGGTGCCAAGAAACATAGGCGTGCTATATTTCTCAAACTGAAAGTTAAAAGGCACTTCCCCTGGAAAATGGGTCAAACAATTTTGTTTTTCTAGCCTATTGTATTTTAGACCTGGGCAGTCCATTGTGCATGCCACTTTAGAAACAACTGATCAAACCATTTTTTAAGACAAATCTTGATAATGATGTTTCAATTTCAGTAATCTACTGATGTTTACATTTAGAGCTTCAGCAACGTTTACTGATTTCTGAATTAAAACTGTTAATAAATATAATATATCAAAATCTAATGCTGTTTAAAAGAGCATACTGTGCTGATTTCAGAACCTGAACGTAATCTCCTCTTCTCCCAGACAGGGTGGAAGTAGCCTGGGCCCTTTTGCTCCAAGGTGGAGTCCCATTTCATTTGACTTGCTCTGAAAATTGTTTCAGTGTAATCTGTATTCATCGTACTTCCTTGAACTCAAATAAACAGTTCTTATACTAAGAACTGCAATTCAACTCTTTACAAACTTCACCTTGCCTTTCAACAACTACCAGTGCTCTTTCATGTAACTGTACTCTTTTCCTTTGGGATTTCAGCACGATTTGGCACATTGACAAAAGCACATGTTAGAGAATGAAACCACTGAAAACACTGGTGTTCCTTCAGCCACTTCAGAGCTTGTTCAGACACCTTTCTTCAATGTTGGTAAAGCAATAAGTTTTCAGGGTGTGTAGAGACCCTTAGGTACCAAGCTGGCTATGGGACCAAACATGCTGCAGTCTGACTCCGTTCACACTGTACTGATGAATAAATAAGACTTTGAGCCAATGTTTCATTAACAGCTCAATTTATAGTCTCTTCAAGGCAGAAGTTAGACTACTATTAACTTCAATATGACAATGCACATTTACAACAATCAAGTCCTGTGCTTTTCTAATGGGATCAATGACCTTTTAGACTACAATCATAGACATATGATTACTATTATGGCAAACTGGTAAACTTTAGAAGATATTTCTCCTAACTGCAACCAACCGACCATTGTTAGTCTTGATGTGGCACCAGAGTCACACACAGCTCTAAGCTGATACACAATATCTCAAACCTTGATTTGCTGTATCCTGCCATTATTTTCATTAAGTGCATGTTCATCATAGTCTGCTCAGATTTTATTGATTTCAGCTCTGATTTTGAATGAAGGCAGAACATTTCTCCGTCACAAGGAGTCTTAGTCAAAATAAAATTCAAAAGGAATGTAAGAGTCTCTGATACATAATTCTCAAAGTAGTATGTGGACCATTCCATTTCCCTGAATCTCAAAATAGCATATTACACAAATTACACCTAAACAAACAGTCTGGTTTGACTATCTAGTGCCTGTTACATCCACCATCACTCTAGGTCATCAGTAATTGAGAAGCAGTTCATAAATCATTTGGTGTTTGGCATAGTGAACCCTGCCATGTTGCTTATATGATTTTCACAATAAAGTTCCCAGGTAAATCGGAAAAATCCTTGGAAGAAGGATAGATGGTCTGGAAAAGAAAATAAATACAATTTCATTTAATGCTTTTTTCCAAAAAAATACCCTCTAAACTTAAAAAGCCTCTTACCAGGAAGAAGGGAAATATTTCAGATGAATTACGTTAGAGTATATGCCAGGAAAATACAATATACTGTTGCAAAGTTCAGCGTACTGTAGAGAAATAGTATAAAATGTAGTCCTTGGAAAGAGAAATATTTCTATGAAAAAAAAAGGCATTTTGTCCTAAAGTACATTTGTTTATATTATAAAGTGCCTTCCCTCCCAGTCTCCTGTACACTGCTGCCTCTTCAGCACAGTCACAGTCTAGTAGAAGATTAATATTTCAGAACTTGTCATGGGCAGTTTCACTTGACTCTGTCACTGCCTGTGTCTGACAAGCTATTTATCATGCTGCTAAGTGTCAGCATTAAATTATCCCTGCTGTTATGACAGCAACATTATTCATCAGGATTACTGCCCTGTACAAGGCTGCTTACAGCTGTTACCTTCTTCTTCTGAGCTTTATTGATCTCTGCTCTTTCTATTATAAAAAAAGAGGTCTATGCACATGATCATTCACATCTTGCATGTCTGATGACTTTTATTTCTGTGCCACCATCAAACAAAAAGACTTCCCAGAAATGGGCTTCCACAGATATAAAATGTCACCAGTAGAAGAGTCACATTCCCTTCAACTGGAGGCAGATTCTCTTTGAGGGGACAGAGAAAGACTGTAAACATTATTGATCATAATGCATAGGCACCCAAGGTTGAAGCATGTTGCTTGACAAATCGATCTGCATTTGTTTTAACCAAGTCACCCTTCCTTAACCACTGCAATGAAATGACAATGAAATCAAGAATTATTTATTGAGATGTGCAGTGTTATTCACAGGCAGCTTAACTGTGCCCTGTCTCCAGTCCGAACTCTGAACACTCCAATTACCTTCTGCACGGCTGTTGGTCCAGAGCAGAATGATAAGATGAATAAAGATAAGGGCATGTTGAATTCTTTAAAAATTCTTTTCCAACTTAAACTTGGCTTACTTTTCTGACATGCTATCCACCTACCTAAGAAAACAAAAATAAAAATCATTAAGAGATTTGGTTTAAACTATGTTAATTTTTAATTTTAGGATTCTGCATTTTAAGAATTATTCCTCTGCACTAACTCTTTTGGCAATTTACTCCCATTTTACCGTTGGTTTCCACTGTTAGTCTTAAAAAACAAATGCTATCATTTTTAAAAATATGCTGAAAAAAATATAATGCCCTACCCATAATTCTGTATATGATTTTTTCAAACTATAAGACCATTTGAGTTCTTTGAAAGATAAAAGTTAATTCATATGCCAGATAATGTGATGCCCCACATGCCACAGCTTTGGAAGAAGTCACCATGCACATACAATACATCATATCATGCACACTGAACTTTTATTAGGAAGAAAGTTTTCAGTAAATTTAACAATATACCCTGCTATCTGCATACCTTTCTCTCTTACTAATTTAGACACTGATTTTTCAAATCATGCCATTAGCCAGACCTCTCTTTGAATGCTGCCTCAAATCAATAATGCACAAAAAGATAAAAAGACCTTCTTAAAAATCAGGGTCTTAAAACTCATTCTAAGACATAAAAGGAAATAAAACTGAAGTATGCCACCACAAGGAACAGTGTTCTTCTAATTCATGTTCTTGTTTCTTAATATCTCACAAATGTTACTGGCTTTCAAATCATACATAATGTTCAGTGTTTTCCATAGATATCAAGGTGTGTAACTGCGGAAGACTTTCTGCAGGAAGCTTTTATTAAGGAGGTATTTTTTGTTGGTTTATCTAAAAGGTAAATTCCAAAGATCAAAAACTAGTGGACAACAAGTCTTTCCAGACTTCCAACATATTTCAGTGAATCACAGTTTTAGGGGCACAGCACCTTTTTTGAGGGCCTGGGGCACTATTGACTCAATTTTCTTCTTTGTCAGAAGATTGCTAGCCCAGCGATGGGCTATGGTAGTGTGGACCTTCCAGAGCTGTGTCAGTAGAAGAGTGCAATATGCCAACCAAATCCATGATTTTGTTCCTGCAGCTCAACAATTACAATTACAAGTGCTATGTTTCAAAGTGTGTTAGTAGTTCACCAAATAAAAAAGTTTGTCAAGTCACTCCAGTTTTTCTAATTCTTTGCACTGCTTTTCCTGATATTTGCCAGTAAATTAAAATTCTAATTTTGATTATTTTTTAATATAAACAATTCTGCCAGAACATTCTGACTTAAGCAGTCTTTATATTTTTAATGTTCTTGTCTCTAGGAATTCACCTTAAGAAGTTTAAAATGGAAGTGTTTACTGCAAGTCTCCAGTTTCTTTGAAATAACTCAAAACTAGGGATATCCTTTAAATAAAGCTGCAAAGATTTCAAGTACAATAACCTGAATGTCCTGTCTACACATAGCATGTGTTTATGTTTTTCTCTTGACAAAAATTAGTCAAAATTTTATGGGCATTAGCACAGAGTCAGGGTACCAGATTAGAAGGGTTTGGATCTCAAGGGAATGTTTGCATTTAAAAACAAGGATTCCATTTGAAATTAAGTTTCAAAGTCTCAAATCTGCTAAAACTGCTCACTGTAAAAGTATTTCTCCATTCAGCAATTACAGGACCATGATCTATGCTATTAACAAAGAGCAATTTGGTTTCCCAATCTTTGGATAACTATACAGAGATGTAAAGAAAACAGTAGTGATATGGTCAGGTTCAAAAAGAACAAACGCTACTACTGGAAATGCTGGCATTTTGTCAGGTGGGAGTAAAGGGAAAGGGAAATATCAATGAACATAGTGGAAAAATAAGTTCTTTGCAATTAAAGTCATGGAAAAATTATATTTTGAATTTTATTCTGAGATTGACCGGTACACAGAGATTCATTTATTTAATAAAACAAGGCCACAACAGAAGTATTTTCCCAAAAGCCTGTCCTTTACAATGGATTTGTTTAGTTTAGATTCACTGGTGATTACATTCAGCTGTACTATCTGAGAGCTTTTAACTTTGAATGCTGCAGCAAGTGTCAATCTTTATATTACTGAAGGACAATTAGGCAAACCATGTAATTGTATTGTCACTTATTAATTTTAAGCTCCAATGTCATAAATTATATGCCTTAATTAATACCACATGTCAATCACAATCTGCAACTTTGAAAGGATAAAGAGGTTAACAAGAATACATAATTAAGAGAAAATGGTGAATAACGGCATGGCTGAACAGTTTGAAAATTAGACAAGAAAACTGGTGCTGTGTCAGCATTTAGGAGCCAAGACAAAAACAGAGGGGCTGACAAAATGCATGCAGGAATTAAGAAGTCAGAAAAGGAAGGAAAGCTTTAACTCTTACAGATACATTCCATTAGCAAACAAAGCGTCTATCAGAAGAGAATTGCAGAAAAAGTACTGTCCTGGCAGATCATCTGCCAGTGCGAAGAAATTGCAGTAGCCCTGCAGCCCTGCTCACTGAAAGTAAGGACCAAAAGGAATCCAAGCAACAAGTAGTAAAATTGATTCAAAATGAAAGCATGTCATATGTGCATATCAGATCAGGCATCTGCAAGGAGTAAGCAGGAAAACAATGATTTCCGTGATGGACAAAAAAGGATATAGAGGAATATGAAGGAACAAGGACCAACTCAGTAAAGAGCATCAGTCACTTTCAAGCATTCTAATGTAATAGCTCAGTCTGTCTACAGACTGTGGGATATTTCCTAAAGAGGAAAACTACACATGGTTAGAAGGTTTGGGTTTTGCCTCTATCTCTTAGAGGCACTTTGAACAGACACTCCTCTCTCACATGTAAGTCTTTTTACTCTTCAGCTGTGTACAATCCAAGAAACAGGATGACAGGAGCCCATCCATCTGATTTCCCCTTCAAAGCACCCACAGGTAGGTTTCTAAAAGCCAGAGGCCTGCTCTTTCCACTCACACAGCACCCAAAAAAAAGCAAAGGCTATGGCATACCCAGCAGTCGTAGGGTGCTTCCCCTGAGTGATGGTGCGTGGACTTCTGACACCAGCCACACATAAAGGATATTCATTTTTGTCTATTTTCCCACCAAACTGAAATGTGCTCCTCTCAGTTCTCTTGAAGAAGAGCAGTTTGTCTCTCTCTGTACCATCTGAGGAACTGACAACATGACGCAGCACCAAGTCGAATTGCAGCCACAGTCGAGGGCAGAGGCTCTTAATCAGCCAAGGAGAGGAGCTGGCAGAGGCAACTGTTTCAGCACATGCCAATGCAAGAGTCATTATAAGCTCTTTTCTACTAGAGCTTGAAGAACTCAGCTGGGATTAATTTAAGATGTCAGGATTGCAGCAAAGCTGGCAGAAAGGAGCTCTGTACCATGAGGACAGCAAAGGATAATAAGGAGTGTATGTTTACACTGCCAAGCTGGACATGTAGGCACAGAGTGGGTGCTGTTTCCCCTGGCCTTCCTCCTTCTTTCTCCAACATGAGATTGCCATGGCCAAGCAGGCTACCTTCCCACCTTCCACGGCCACACCCATCCCACCACCACCCCAGACCATTAGCTTTCTGTTCCTCAGATTACTCTCATTTCAACAGCTTGTGAAAGCAGCAATAGAAAGCTTGAAAACTCTATTGACATTTTTAGGTAGCAAGAATATTTTTTCCAACCTGAAATAATAATTAAAAAACCACTAACAAAGCTGCTAAACCCATACTGCAGCATTCATTGCATCTCCCAGGGGACTGAGCTGGGTGTGCCCTCAAGTGTGATCACCCAGGACTTCAGGCAGTGACAGGAGTGGTAGAAGCTTGTCAGTACCTCATAATTTCTGACATCAGTTTTCCTTTTCCTGAGCAGCCCTACTCTGCAAATAATATCTCCTGCTTTAAATATAACTAGTTGTGTTCCAAGGCAGAATTCTTTTTTCTATGTGCAATCTCATGTTCTTATTTTTTTTAATTTTATCTCTGTTTCTCCTGTCTCTTTCCTTTTCTCTAGCTTGAGTCCTTGCTTTCCAGTATATGAAATCATACTGGATCTGAGGTTTGAAACTCTGTCATATGCATACCATATGTCAAGGTTTGAAAGAATACTTAGAATGTATTTTTGATCATAAATACTTTAATTTCATAATCTATCAGCAAAATAGGGTATACTTTACAACTGCAAGTGGTTTTAGTAGCCTGAATTTTCTCATAGTATAATTTTTTTTAAAGAAACTACTCTATGTTATATTTAAGAACACTACTGCTCCAACACGTATATCTGATCTACTATTTTAATTTATTGATGGAATATATTCTTTCTTGTACAATACTCACTGATGCTGTAAAGTATTTTAATCACTGGCAGAGTGTTCTTCACTCAAGATACTTTCCCCCCTTCTGCAGCTTCTTTTCATGTAAAAGATTGAGGCGTTAACACAACAATAACTAAATTACAGTTTAAGAAATGAATTCCTTGCTAAGATCAATCCTGGAGGGTACTGGAAACACTTTCTGAAGGACTGAGTACTTCCAACTTTTATCAAAGTCAATGAGAAATGCAGGTGCTCTGCAGCTTGCAGAATCGATCGCTTTCATATTATCAGTTACCAGCTGTTGTCTAATACATATCGTATGGTAAGAAAAAAAGCAATTTTCAATGTTCATTGTGGTGAGAACCATTAGGGAGATTTACTTGTCAGACTCCACACATCATTAAATCAGTTCTGTATGGAAAAAAAACAAAAATAAAAAAGAAGATACATAAAACTTTCCCCCAAAAAATTATTGTCTTTACTTTCTGCATTAGCTATCAAAGTAATATTCACATTTTTTCAAGTATCATTATAACTTTTGCATAGGAAACAACGAAAACCGCAACATCACTTCAGAAACGTAGCCCCATCCTCCAAGATGCTGAACTGCAGTTCTACTCATGTAATTGAAGGAAGATTTCAGCAACCCAGGGATTATACACCTAATCTGCTGTGCCCTGTTAGAGCAGCTGTTTGCATCTCCTACTCTTTTGTTCCTAATCAGATGAACCGTTTTCACACATTAGAAGTATGCATAGCTGAGCAGGTCTCAGTAAGCTGTAGCTTTCCCTTTTTGTTCACAAGAAAGGAAATGTGTACAAGAAATGCACAATACAAGAGCCAGGGGAAGTTGGAGTAGCTGGGCTGGATTCATTGTCCTCCCTCTGCTTGAACGGTCTGGCACGCCAGCGCAGCTCTTCCTCCCCTGCCATTGTTTGCGGGTGCGCTCATCCACCTGGCACTGGCCTGCCTCCAGCCCACGGCTGTTTGCAGCATCTGTGCCAGAGCAGGCAAGAGAAAAATTCACATGGAATGCGTCATTTGAGATACCCATCCTAGAGCCTCCAAGCTAGGATAAGCCTGGAAAATCCAGGAAATTCTCTATCCTGAGAGCAATTCTTCACTTACCACCCCACAGCCTTTAGAGATGCAGCTCAGCACAACAACCACTTCAAATCACCTTCTTTTCACTCAGAGATGTCCTGGTCAACCCTCCCTGCTGCCAGCAGCTCCATATTGGTGCTTCAGGAACCAGGAATGGCAGTGTGTGTGTCCCCACAAATTCCCAGCCATAGAACACTCCTGACAGTTCTCACAGGGATCAAATGCTCCGTGTATCAGCTGACACTCTCCAGGATGGATTTGTTAAGTGCTTATGACAGCCCAAACAGATTTTTCTCAATAACTGTGCCCTACCTCAGAACTGAACAGGGCAGCTGTGTATGCTCCGTAGTCCTGACAGAGCACCTGCTTACATACTCCTCCCCTTCCAGGCACTGGGAAAACCACCTAACTTTGCATCATTTCAGGGGTGAAGAATGCAATCCCAAAAGACCACAACAAGAAGACAAGCAAAAATAACCCCTCCAAATAGTTCTGTTAAAAATCTCCTGAGTTTTAGTAAAAACTCATGATTTTGAAGGTCCAACTCAGTTATATGAAAAGCAGTACTGGTTTCAGACTGTGCTCAGCATCACAGTATCCGAGTGCCTTCTGGCACAGCATTAAGGAACCTAACTAACATCTGTCACAGCTTTTTTGTCTTCTCATGTCTGTATCCTTTGACTACCTCCTTCCTTCCAGGGCAGATGTGTAACATGTGGAGAGTTTCATTCTGGATATTTTTAAAGGTTAGTGTTATATGGGTGTGTGTATCAGTATGCACTGAGCCTGTAAAACAAACATAGCATTTTTATTTACAGAGGGACAAACAGAAATGTGTATATTTATTTACACACACACATTCCATACATACAAATCAACTTTACAAAATCGTAGTAGAAGAGGGCCTTAATGGACAAACTTGGAGGAAAATGGTGACTTTTTCCATTGAGGAAAAATCTGATTAGAGCTGCTTTACTGTGCTTTTGCAAAATTAAGACTGTGAAGGGACTACTAGAATTAACCCATGTGCACCTGCGACAATGCAGTATCCTTTATAAGTGGTGCTCATCAGCACTGCATTTGCTAAAGCACTCTTATGCCACCACCATCATTTAATACAACCTGCAAATGTCAGGGTGATACTGATGCTTTAATTCTTACAATTACTCTCTCTGGGTTTAGAACTCCTTATTCAAGCAGAACACCCCTTGAAGTTCCTAAGAATGCAAAGATCAGTGGAGGGTGTGTGGAAGAAGGCTTGAAAGGTCAGAATCTGGTAAGCTACTTTATTTGACACTGGCATATTTTTATTTTCATGCTATTTCTTTTTCATTTGTCTACCACAGTTTTGAAAATCAGCAGCAGCCTACCTGCTTTACAAATCATGAATGTCAGAAATAGCAGCCATTATCCACATTTCTGTGGTTGTTTTACCAGGGATGGTACACGCTTCCCTTAAGAGATTCTCTTATTCATACTTGATCTGTTGTCTCCCTGTTGAAAATATCACTGACACTGCTGAGGCTAACAAGGTCAAGTGCTTTGAGATGGAAGCCTTTTGTACTGATGAACAGCTGAAGGGTGCGACATATGTTTTAGGGCCCTAGCAGCTGGCTCAGTGAGAGTCTCTTGGGTCTCTTTTAATGATAAATCCAGGCCCTGCTACTTCATCTCAGCATGGAAATAGCAGTGTGTTAACATTCATCCAAACTCTTGTGTCTGTCATTAACTCAGCCCTTCTACTGTAGTTACATGGCAGAGCACCGTTGACATATCACCTGTCCTCCCACCTCACAGAACAGTAGGGCAGGTTATGCATCAGTGCAGCATTTAAATGCCATTTGACTGAAAACTGGTGATTACTGCACGTTTTATGCCTCTGTTGTTTTTTTTTTTAATTTTCCTGAACGCCAGCTGATCACAGTTGTTTCTTCCTCTTGTTATTTTCTGTGCTCTAAATGGATATAAAAACATATGTACATTTGTACGTATATAGAACATTAAAACTGATGTTTACAAATTGTGTCGGTCATACATACAATAGAAATAAAACTAGCGTATCTGAAATTGTCTCTGCAGGAACAAATCAGCTCATGGCTGCACAAGGCCCCAGAGGTCACAACCTCCCATTGCACCACACTCAGAGCAATGAAAGGGAATAACAAATTCAGCAATAAACGTTTTCTTTAGCAAAAAGTTTTGAAGCCACTGGTCAGGAGGGAGGGAATTTTCCCAGTTCTCCTCCTCCAGCAGTCTTCAGTCCTCAACTTTATCCTTTAACAAGTACTTTGGGATCCTTGAGAGTGAAAGGTGCTATATAAATGAGAGATGTATTAATAAAATCCCCAACTGCAGTTCAGCTGCAAATGGGAGCTCCTCCAGCTCAAGGCTGGAGTAATTCTGCTAGGCAACCACAGATGGTGTGACAGATGATCTCAGCAGCCCATCCTTCTATGTTTTTTTTTTTAGTTTAAATTAAAACAAAAAAAAAATTATAAAGCTATCTTGGCATGCTACAGATTCCAAGGGCCTTAAGTTCATCTTCAGAGCTAGCTTTGGTCCCTTTACTGCTGTTCCTTGTCAGAAAGTTTTATACCTGAATCCAGCTGGGGAAAGAATGTGTATGCTAGACATTTGCTTCCACCTTGCCACAAATGGCAGGGGAGGGAGAGAGATGAATGCCTGGGATAAATGAATCTCTCTTGTTGAGAACGGAAGCAGACTCGTCATACAAGAAAGAGTACAAAACTTCAGTTTCTGCTTCTATCTCAGCTGGTTGAATATCTAGTCAGACCATAACAGACTTTCTTTGAGTCTTTTCTGACTCTTTCTCAGCACTGGGTGCGCTGATGCCTCTATTTGAGTTAAATGATAAACTGCCAGAAGATAAGGACAATTGAAATAATGCAGAGACAAGAAGGAAAAATGAAAAGGGTATGTGAACACAGTATGAAGGTAACCTGCTATTAGAGCTGAAAAAATCTGAAAGAAAAACTGGCTTATGTCCTCTGTAAAGCCACATTGATCTCGGCACAGTGTAGTCACACCAGAGCAAAATAATAGCAATTGATCAAATCCCAGTGTTTTTGATAGACTATTACTTAGAGATGTTAATTCTGCTCCAGAACAGTACATTTTTTTTTATTGTATTGTGTCCTAAAATAAGACTCACAGAAGAACCCTAGAAAATTGCAAAAGTTAGGATTTTTGCACATAGTTGCTAATGGAACAGATAGTTACAGCAAGCCATTTGTAATAAGTTTTTAAATTGTTGAACAACTATTGATAACAGTTAGCATTTTAAAAAGTGCATTTTTAATTTATCAGGACAGGAGCTTTACATTCTAACTCAAACTCTTTATTTGGTCACGTATAGATTTTGGCTAGATTTAAGGAAGATTCCCCCTCCCTTCCTGTGCATGACAAATGTTATACAGGTAGAGCATTGGCTTAAAATGTTGATTAATATGTGACTTTTCTTGCTGGTCAATGGGCATCATCCTTAATTCTCTTTAATCTTTTAAAATCTGGATAATTTATTGAGATAATGTTAAAAATAGGATTAAAAATCTAATTCCTAAATGTAAGAAATAAATCTACTTGCTTTTAAAAACTAAGCCTTCAAACTTGTTATGTTGGAAATAAGTATTTTCACCTCATTTAAACCTGAGAATAAAATAGTCCATAAAGGCAGTAGTGTGACACCAGAATTTGGCCCATTTGTCCTAAAGGA
>JAUMJL010000532.1:0-125000 GCA_033558185.1 Dromococcyx pavoninus | reverse complement strand
TAAAATGAAGACAGACTTACATAGGAGAAAAATTCCATTTGTGGCTAAGTTAGGAGCACCATACAAACAAAACCTTGACAATTTTACACTAATGACATGCCCACAGTAGTTAATGACCACACCATTCAAATAAAATAGTAAGAGAACACTCTTGCTAGATAGATACCAAAGCTGTCCTGATGTCAAGTACATAAAGGTTAGTAGCATATTAATTCAGAATTTTTTGGCCAGGATTCTTTCAACAGAAACAGAAAACCTTAAGAACAATTACCTAAAAATTAGCTTTATTTACAGACTTATTTTCAAACAAAGAATGCAAAATGAGAATCTGCTAACCATATCTGCATGACTAGGAGCTGGACTGAGAGACGGGAAGAATAGGGTTCCATTCAGAGAGAGTTCTAAATTCTGTATGTTTATACTAAGGGTAGAACAATTGCCTTGTTTAGTCTCTCTAATGTATTTAACCAACTATAAGGATCTCTGTGCACTGATTAGGGGTCAAAAGGTTATCCTGGAGTATTATTTAGCAAGATTGCTCTTTATTATAACGAACATTGAAGATGCACGTCAATAAAGTGGTTATTTTTTAATGCTTTTTAGTGCTGTTGAGACAAATACAGTTTTGAAAGCCTAAAATGTGTCCCAGTTCTTTGAAAAATCTGCTATTAGCTACTAACATATTATTTTCTGCCAGTTCTTTGAATTCACATTAATTGCATTAATGCAATAAATTAATTAGCATTACCACTTCATTTGTTTTCACAGCTGCTTAGCTACAATGAATATTATTCTCTTAAATCATTCTGTCATAAAGTGTTAATTATAAATGTCTTTTATAATAATAATGGTTTCTATACTAGTAATAAAACCCTTGCAAAGAGTCATTGCAGTAAATGTAAGATTATTAGACTATTTTCAAACAATGCCAAAATGGTTAGCAAAAGAATTCTTTCATTAGATTCTGTTGATGACTGATTCCTTGAGGATCCTTTAAGTATTTTAATGAATCTCCATCTGTACCCATAAAGCTTTGTCAAAAATCAGATGTATTTTTGTATTTCAAATTCATATGTGCTTTTCAGAAAAAAAAGCATGTATACCAGCTCTGCTGATCTGGAGAACCACCTCTTCGTACTACTGGATTCAGTCTTGCAAATCTAACCCAGCCAAGTCTCAGACAAGTTGGACGATGTTGTACTTCATCAAGGCTCCAACAACTCCTCTTCTGTTACTTCTTTTTTTGTTCATTCTATGAATTTCCTGATAACAACTGAAAAACTCAAAAGTAGGAAAAAAATCGGTTTTAAAATGGAGTTCCCTGCCAAAAAATACAATATCTTCCAGTACCAAGTGTCAGGCCTAACTTCTGAATGACTAAAATTAAGCACTACCTTACAATAGCTGATTATTACTCTGCCAGTCATGAAAAGAGGATTGAGATTTCACAACTGAAAATCATAACCATGAGCAAAGTGTGATGTCAGACTTTAAAAAAATTATTTGTAACCCTATTTCTTGCTATGTCGATTCAAACAAGGAAATAGTAAATTTTGTCATAGTAAAATAAAGTTCTGATTTCTTTCATACCACAACTATTGGCACGAGCCATACCTTGATATTCCAAATCAATTAAGTCCAAGTACTATCTAATATAAATCTTTTTTTTTCATTTTTAGTTAAAAATGCATCCACATATCACACTGGATGTACTTCAGTTTAAATTACTTAAGAGCCAAACGACAAATTACTGAAAATACAAAAATTCAAATTCAGACCTTTTCTGTCAGTCTTTGAAGAAAACATCTAGTTGCCAAAAATCTAATTATGCAATTTCAACCTCAGCTGCAAGCTCCTCATCCTTCAGTATAGTTCTCCCATTGCTTATTAGGAAACCTAGGACTTTTCTAGACAAAACATTGTCAAAAAAAGGAGAGAGTCAATATTACAAATTTCAGCAGAAAAATGGCTCAAGAGGAGATAGGGGAAAAAAGCAGAACTATACTGTGTAATGCTTTATCTTCTTTAAAGAATTAATTTAACCATGGAGTGGTAAAAGGCAAAATAAAAAATAGTTGCACTGGAAATAAATATAAAAAGAAAGACATAAGGAAAGAAAGACATAAGGAAAGAAAGAATGACAGACAAGAAAGACAGGCAGCATTTAATTAGTGACAAAGGGAGACAGGGTCTTATTTGTTTTCTCGCCTGGTTTTGCAATTTATACAAGACATTCATGCATTAAGTAATGCATCAAAACCAAAGGGGGATATGTGAAACAATATTTCTTTTGAAACTATCTTTTTTTCTCTTTTACTGATCCAGTGAATCTTGTATATATTTCCTCAATAATCCACAAACTAATAGCAGTACAGTGTAATCGTGGAGGATTTAGGCGACTTTTCTGGGAGATGAAGGCTATTTGCTTGCATTCCAGGACAAGAAGTCAAAATGCAGTGCCCTTTGCAATAGAGAATGTGTCAAATCCTTGCACTCAGTTACTACCATTATCTTTCCCCCCGCTGTAGTAAGAAGAAAGCAAGTGTCCTTGTTGCTTTTAGAAGAACAGGAATAGAAGCATATCTTCAGGGGAGGATTCCAGTAAGTGCCATCGATCAGAGAGGTAACCTGACCCTATTTCTGAAATGTGCAACTTCACAGTGAGTAGTACCCCAGCTACTGTGTCAAGATCCAAAATAGTGAGGAACCAGAGGACTAACAATTCTTGTTTCACCCCTAGCATTTCACCAAAATTTCCAGTCTCATGTGCCAGGACCAACAAGCTGGGAGCATAGTTGTTCTGCTTCAGCTTTTGACAGACAGAAAAGGGAGGACTACCTCCATGTAGGACAGGAAGAGTCCTACCTCCCCACATTTGGACAGAAGATGCCACCCAAGCACTGCTACTCCCTTTCAGAAGGAAGGACAATGGATGAGCAGAGGCAGAAGCAGACCAGTTCAGACAGGGCCAGAGCATTCACAATGCCATGCACTGAAGCATGTCACTAGCTTTGCCATAATAATACAGTTTTTTTGGTACCAAGTAACTTGGGATTCAGGTGTCCACTTAAAATTGTTGTCTGGATGTAGTCCTGGTACACCAATCATCTGTAGTGGGCCCTTTAAGGATCTTTTAAATCCTACACCTCAGCACTGCCCCTCCCGAGGGCTGTGTGTGGTATTGGCAAAACATGTGATGTCCAAAACATGTCAGAATCAAAGACTAACTCAATTAAAGTGTCTGTACCAAGCCTTTCCTGGCCTTCATGCTCTGTCCAAGCTGTGGAAACCCTTGCCTTCCCTGTTCCATTTCGCTTATGAGACGGAAAACCAGCACTCTCTCCTTACCCTCTGAAATACACGGCATGGGGAGTTAGGGAGACAGAATGGGTTCTTTAAGCAGGACAGTGCAAGGAGCTGCCACCTCTGGTCTCAATTAAAAGAGCAGTCCTGAGAGGCTGAAGCATTTGGATCCCCGTGCTGCTGGGCCACAAGGCCAGAAAAGACATTGCACCTCTTCTCTCACCTCTACATCTAATTTCTTATTCAAAAAGACCACAAGCAATTGGATGCTGCATACTTCGAGGCTCCTGAATTTGAGTTTAGGATGCAGCTAGGAGGGACAGGAAGACTCAGAAACTTAGAGATACTCCAGGTTTAAACACATCCTTTGTTTACAACAACACAGACTATAAACTTGTTTTTAAATTTCTGGCTGAAAGGCTTTTTGGTGGCAGCATTTGAAAGCGTGCCATACTTACAAGAGCTGTGAGTTTTTCTTTCGCTAACTCAATACACTTCCAATTCATTTTTCATTGACTGCTATATCCCTAAATATTTCCTTTTAATATACTGTCTCAGAATTTACACAGTGAGCTTCCCCATGCTGCATGGCTGAGAGGAAGTGCATACTGTGATGATTGCAGTTCATCCATGATGAAAAACATCTGTCACTGTATGCTACCCCCCTAGTTCTTGTGTACAATTATAATAGCTATACATTGGTGCAATCAAAATGCTTTTTATAAAGAACTTCTATATAATCAAGAAAGAAAGAAAGAAAAAGATATCTTTCAAAAACACTGCTGAGGACCTAATGCCATTAGACACTACCAGGCTTTTGAGGAGTGCTCTCTGCACACCTCATCTCTGTGCCAATGCAAAGCCCTAAGTAGGTGTCAGAAAGCACTCAGCACCTGGAAGAACGAGACTACAGACTGGTACATCACTTAGACTTCCTGGCAGCTCAGTAGGTTAAATCACAGGTGCTATTTGGGACACATACTCTGGCAAACGCCACAGTTACAAGTGCAGAAGGTAAAAATGCACATTGAAGTAATGAGAAAATGAATATGGTAAAGAAAATTCAAAACATCTACGAGAGTCTTTACTTACTTATACTGTGGACAAAAGCACTGCTAAAAGAAGAGAGCAGAAAGAGGTAACTCTGAAACCCATCAAAAGAAGTGGAAAAATGGGAATATCTGCACGCCCAAGCCAAATCCTACTGAATCTACATGACTCCGAAATGGCTGTGGATCAGACGACTGAGATGTTTCTCTCCTATTGCATTCTTTTGTAAAACCATCTGTTGGACTACACACAGGCTCCATACAGAATAAAATAGCAGGAATCACACTGTTTTCTCCTGCCTCACTAAACTGCTGTTTTAAATAAAAACACTTTCTATAGAAAATATAAAGGCCGTTCTTTGTCAATATTTTGACAATCCAACATAAATTTGCAAAATATCCCAGGCAAAATGAATCTGCTTTTTGAGGGTAAAAAGATTTCTAGTTTTGTCAAAAAAAAAAATTACATGCATCTCTAAATTTTTTTTTAAAAAGGGAGAGAGAGGAGGAGGACAAGTTTCAGACAGGACTGGAATGAAATTTGATGAACATTCTCTTTCTCTCTCTTTCCTTGCCCACAGCATTTAAAGGCAGCAGGGGCATTGTGACAACACAGACAGCTAATTGCAAGGAAATGGATGTCTGATGCCATTAACACTACCCACTTCTCTTGAACATTTAAAATAAAAACAAAACACACCACTAGGAACACAATTCTCTCCCTAGGGTAGAGATGAGAGAAAGCCTGAACTACATGTGATAGATGTTAAATCAGATTGCTTAATGTACTACTGGAAGGAGTTCAGATGCACCTAAATGAGGATAGTATTTGAACCTATATAAGACAGAACAGACTACTTGCATCCTGCAGAGTATGTGTTCAGATTTAATTTTAGGAAACAACTATAAAATTCCACTGTTTGAACCCACTAAAGTCATCACTGAAGTACCCTAAGTAATTACAAATAGCATGAACTAATACATGTACAGAGAAATAGAAAAAAGCATTTGTGGCAAAGAAAAAAGTGGTCTGAAAACTGTTTGTCATAGACCTGAAAGTAAGAGAAGGAATGCCTGATGAGCACTCATTTAGCATTAGTAGCAGGGGAAATGATACAAAACCTTTCCTTATTTCATTGGATGTTCATACATTGGCATTACTCAAATGCAGAGTCAGGTGAAGAAGAGGAAGAGAAAAAAAACAAAATTGCTGAAAAAATTGCTCGAAATCTCAGAAACACTTGCTTCTATCTAATCATAAACCATGGATTTAAACTACTTTAGTAATTCAGTGAATATATTTGTTTTGAATATACACATGCGAAACATTATCTTGCTCCGATTTTGAACAGCCTAAACCTTCAAAAAAGTTTGGAAATACCAATAAATTATTCATTTATTGAATTACAATTGAACTTACCTGACTAACATCTGCTGTATTACTAGCTTTCAACTTGAGATATAACTTCATTATAACTTAACAGTAAGCATTAAACACTTTTTTTCACACAGAGAAACGTGACCTTAACCAGATTAGACTGTATCATTTTGAATAACTTTTTTTCCATCTATTTTACTTATGAGAAATACCTTGGCTGTATTATTCCTAGAAGTCAGAACTTGAAGTTACAATATATAAACACGGAGGATCATATTGTTATTGAATGAGATTTTTGTTGATAAGTTGCTCTACAATTCACTACATCATTGTCTTATTTAGAAGAAAATCAAGTAGACACTGTTTACAATTTGGGCTACAAGCTGAATTCACTGAAACCGGTGGGAGATCTTCCTATTAATTTTGGTAGCAGCAGGATTTGACCATTAATGTAATAAAAGAGGTAGCAAAAAAAATTCCATCTCCAATCAGTATTGGATTAGCAGTCTGCAATTAATTTGTACATTCTCAAGTTACTAGATAAAATTAAACACCTACTAATCTATTTATGAAACATATATAAAGTTAAAACATAAAAATTAAGTCTGACCTAACAAATTATTAAATTCAAATTTGATGTATAAATAAATCTTAATAAGTAGCCATACATTTAACACAGCGCTTGCCTAGAAAAAAGTAGATAATATTTTCATAGCTTTTTAATTTTTTTCAGTTTGACTCTGTACTTATGCTGTGCCTTTTCTAGCATATCTCTGAAATGATCTCAGCAGTAAATTGCTTGTGCTTTTGTGTTGATTGCAATGTGAAGAGGTTGGTTGGTCCAGCAGCTGAAGGACACTATTTATATACCTGGCTGGTCAGATTGAACGGACCTAAAGGAAGGACCAGCTCCATCAGAGCTTCTTCAATGGCTTCCATCTTGACTTTGAATCTGACCTTTGCTATGGTCCGCTTCCATCTCCATAAAAATGAGCTAAAGTCTAGATTGCCATCTATTTGCTCTTTTATGTTTTCCCAGTTTTGATGATACATTCTTAGAGCTGACTAAAATAGAGTAATTATTACCCTTTTTCGTGAATCATAGGAAAAGACAGCAGTGCACAAGTGAATAGTTGTGTTCAATTCCTGACATAGTTATTCAAATCACAAAATGCTGATTACTAGGGTAACTGAGGGAAAGAAGTTCCCACCCAGAATGAAATGAAGGGTCAAATAGCTTAAGGGGAACACACAAATAAAACATGCAAGGTAAGAAATTTCAGCACTTGCATGGCTATCACCTCAAAGGAAGGCTCCTCCGTCTGCATCCACTTTCATTGCAAAGGTAGCACAGAAAACAAACAATGAATTCACTGGTTTAGATACAGCTATTATCTCCCCAGAAGTGTTAATGACAATTTCATTGCTTATGGATGCCATTGTTTCCCAAATTTATCAAGACAGGGACTTGATTTATCAATGAGTGTTCCCTTTTTATTCTTCTGAAGTTAACTCAATAAAAGGTACACAGATGTTAATATCTATGTCTCAAGTAATTACATGTCATCTATAAAAGGGGAAAGGATGTTTTAATTTAATGAAACTTTTTAAGGGCTAGAGAAATATAAAATAAACATGGAATAAATTTCACATAAATTCTGTAAAGGAAATGTGACATATCAGCCTTGCATCTGAGCGGATTATTTCTCATTTATGTTAAACATAACATTTTGGAATTGTGATTTTTCTAAGTACAGCTACTATAGACAGAATTGTGCAGCCCTATTCCTTTTCTCACTTATGCACATCCATAAAAATACTAGTCTGGCTGTCAGACTCTGTTTGGATGTGTAGTGAGAACCCATTATTTTAATATCCTGACTTGGATTGCTCCATTCTGGTACCCTTGCATCACAAGATAGCCTTACAGAAGGAAAGGAAAGAATGGTGCAGAATCCCTTCAGAGAGAATGTCAAGTGTGCTGTAAGAGAGGTGAGAGCTTCACCACTTTCAAGCCACCTCTCCTTCAACTAAGCCCCCTGCAAACCCCCAGCAGTTTGGAAGCAAAGCAAAATGCCCTGCAGCCAACACAGAAACCACTGTTGCCTCCTTGCAGAGGCTCTATTTCCCTTTTTGGGAGGACAAGACTAAAAAATGAAATTTGCTTCTCCCTTTCTACCTTTTGAATTCAGCATGTATTCCTAAGTTGCTGTAACTGTCCATTTCATTTTCTTAGTTTGCTCACTTATGGATTAACATGTATAATTTACACAAAAGCTTTTTAGGACCTGATCTTCTATGGGAGATCTGAAGTACTTTTTCAGGGTCCAACTATTCCTTAATATGTATTGCACAATCAATTTGGGGACAGAGTGGCTGGAGACTAGTCAGGCAGAAAAGGACCTGGGAGTGCTGGTTGACAGGAAGCTCAACCTGAGCCAGCAGTGTGCCCAGGTGGCCAAGAAGGCCAATGGCATTCTGGCCTGCATCAGGAATAGTGTGGCCAGCAGGACCAGAGAAGTTATCGTCCCCCAGTACTCGGCACTGGTCAGGCCTCACCTTGAATACTGTGTGCAGTTCTGGGCCCCCCAGTTTGGGAAAGATGTCAGGATACTGGAGTGTGTCCAGAGGAGGACAACGAAGATGGTGAAGGGGCTGGAGCACAAGCCCTACGAGGAGCGACTGAGGGAATTGGGGCTGTTTAGTCTGAAGAAGAGGAGGCTCAGGGGAGACCTCATTGCTCTCTACAACTACCTAAAAGGAGGTTGTACTCGGGCAGGGGTTGGTCTCTTCTCTCGGGTGACCAGTGACAGAACTAGAGGGCATGGACTCAAGCTTCGTCAGGGAAAGTTTAGACTTGATGTGAGGAAAAAGTTCTTCACTGAAAGGGTGATTGGTCATTGGAATGCGCTGCCCAGGGAGGTGGTGGAGTCGCCGACCCTGGAGGTGTTTAAGGGGAGACTGGATGAGGCACCGAGTGCCATGGTTTAGATGATGGTGTTGGTGTTGGTGTTGTGTTGGGTTATAGGTTGGACTTGATTATCTCAGAGGTCCTTTCCAACCTTATGATACTGTGATACTGTGATCACTTAGAGGCCTTAGCTAGGGTTCAGTGCTTCACAGACAGCCTCTTCAATTTTAGGTACTCACTTTGTTGTCTCTTGCTCAGGCTGGAAAGAAAGTTTCAGCAAAGGTCTTGTCCCAAATCTCAGTTAATAGAAACCCACCAGCCACCTGTTTTGTTAAGAGATCACTATAGCTGTAAAGAAAGACTTCTAATCTGTAGGCCCTGTCTCATTTCCCATCCTTGTTTGAGACAATTGCATGATGAAATGAAAGTCCTGTGTAGTAGTAGCCAGCACCCATGGTACACTGAAGGCTGTCAAATTATTCGAATTCCTGTGCAAAGCTGTGTGATCCTCATTTACTATGCTGAAGGGGAGTATGTGAAAGCAAGTTCAAGACAGTTTAGTTGGTGGTAATGCATTACTTCACCACCAGAATAGCAGCTCTCCCCTGTCAGTCCTATTTACCATGCAGTACTTTAGTTAGCAGAGCATTTCTGTTCAACTAATGAACTTGCTTCCTTTTGCATTTACTTTAAATGTAAGGCAGCTACTTAATGAAGAGAAGGTCTTCTTAGGAGTTTTAAGTGGATTTATTTTAAGCCTGGAGCAACCAGCACTTGCAGTATTTTTGTTCTCAAGTGTTTGTTGAGGTCATCCCACGTCAATGAGTGTCAGTAGCTGTAAGAGTCAGCTTGTTAACTTTTGATTAGACTTAGACATACCATGATCAACTTTCTTTACTGTCTGCAGATCTGAATACCATTGATATTAACCTAAAGTTTTTGGGTATCTTTTCCCAACATTTAAGAAATATGAGACTGACTGATTAGCTTGAGTTTGCTTATTGCAGTTGTTAACAAATCATAAAACCTTCAGGTTCCAAGAAAAAGCTACTAGAAGTATAAGAAGCCACGCTACATGCTACTCTCAAAGATTTGACCTAGAAATAATGTGTTGACAGCATGTGTCTGAACCAGCCACTGGCAATAGACTGGAGCTAAAAGCAGCAGCAATGAAAATGTGCTTGTGTCATTAATGCTGGGGTGTAGCTTATACCAAAGGCAGTTCTAGCAACAGGTACCAAGTATTGCACTGATTTTTCTTTTTTTTCAAAATTTGTGTTGGTTATTAGTATGTTTAAGTTTTAAATCTCACCTCCAGACATTTTCAGCTGATGGTTATGGTAAAGTTCTCACAAATACAATACGGGGCTAAGGACACAGTTTGACCGCAATAAATGTTATAGAGATTATTTGCTTTGAAGATGTTTCTGCTGCTCAAAATCCCTACCATAAATTTGATTTTTTGTGTCAAAAGACAAGTCTTCTTTAATCTATTCAATTATTTTTAATTTGAGAATGTTTGAAAAGCAGATTTCAGAGCTATTGGCATGAATTATTGTAAAGGATGAAAGTGTTGATACAGAAAGTACTGTTATAACTGCCTAGTAATGTATAAGGAAAATGACTACCCACTGTATCAAGACATTCATGGTCACTGCTCAAACAAGTGCTGATGCTTTTATTAAATGCTTCTATCTGGCAACCAAATGATGAAGAGATTTTTAATAGATTTTTTTTTTCAGATCATATAATTTCTGAGAAGGATTAATAAGGAGAAGAAAATAACAGCTAAACCATCCAGTCTATTTGGACCTAGCAGCACATTTTTGATCACCAAAACTCTTCAAATGCTCATTATGACTTCAAAAAAAAGTATTTAATTAGAGCTACCTTCTATGCTTTTGTACTGCCTTCTATAAATTACCTGAAGAAGCAGTTTAACAATGGTAGCGCTGCAGTACAAAGGCCTACTTGTCACATGCTGTCAAGGAAAAGGTGCTCATTCCTGACTTCTGTACTGTTTGGCATTAGAAGAGTAAACATACAAACTTCTGCCTACTTGGACCTTGCAATCTTTTATCCCCAAGAGAAACCCATTGATCTTTTTTCATCAGAACATACATCAAAAACTTGAAGTAAAATACCTATGATTTCTGGTATTCTAGTCCCTTGGACTTTTTGTGTGAAGAGATAGATTGATTTTTACTTTTTAGGGTGGATTTGCTCTTAAATTAGCCCTTTTTTGCAGCATTTCATCCTATATAGTTGCAGTAATGGGGGGAAAGTAGAACCAGCAATGTTAACTAGATGGAACAAATGGATTTTTCCCCCCATTCAGGATTTTGAGAGGATTTCCAAGCAAGTGAAGCTTTTCTGGATCCAAATGCTAGAAGGCATTGGCTTTAATGCTATGAAAACACTACAAAATGCCCTGTATATGTGATACTTGCTTAACTTACTCCACCCACACTGACTGAAATCCTGCCTCACAGAAGTTGATTGCTCCCTGGATGCCCCAAGGGGATGGTGTGTGGCCATCGGCTGTGACCTCGGGTTTGGCTGGGGGTGCACAGAGCACATGCATGCTCACACGCCACCTTTCCATTAGCTGCTGGCTCATCTCCAAGAAAAGCAAGGCTTGCTCAGCACAAGACACAGGAGAACGACTATTCACGTGTTTACAGAAACAGCTGTGAGAGGAAGGCATGAGTTTACAGCAGCATCAAACACGTGTTGGCTGTCGTGCCCTAACGCTACTGTTTTGTCAGGAAAAGAAGAAGAAGATGGAGAATCAACCCTTACGTGGTTGTTTTACATACATCTGACTAAAAAATTGCATGCATTAAGCAATCCTGAAGAAACTTTTTGCTGATTATAAAAGACCTCTCTTTTAATATTGTAACTTGGTTAAATAAAAAAAAAAAAGGGTTTTGTTAGTATATGTAGAAGTTTAAAACTCTGCTATTACCATCCCCTTATCCAAAGAGACTAAACAAAGTTTTTACAGATTGGTTTTTTTTACTTTCCCCTGTTATGAGGAACCCTAAGTTTCATCACTACAGTCTGCTCCAGATTTAAACAAAAAACCAAACCAAAACAAACAAAAAAACCCCAGGAAAAGCAAGAAAAACAAAGCCAAAATAAATAACCTGATAGGACTTCAACCTGATAAAGTTTTCAATATTCTTTCACATCTCAATTTATACATACTAAACCAGTAACATTTGACACTGTAATCAAGTTTCTTTAAATAAACCAAGTTCTTAAAGAAAAGAACATCCTTGGCATAGTGAGAAAATTTTAACCTCACTTTTTGTAAATTTTTTTCTAATTGTGGCTACAAAACACTTCTAGTATGGAAATAAATCTTTGATCTCTCTTCCAGATCTGTGCTTCTGTAGCAAGTTTCAGCAGTGTAAAAGCAAGCAAGCAAGAAAGAAATAAAAAAGTACCACAAATCCAATTGCTATGGGATTGGGGGACAGGGTGTGTTCACACAGTACTCTCTTTCTGTTTGAATAAGTTTATTTCTGCGTATGTTCTCCAGATGTTTATTGTAAATCTGGTATTGATGACTGTGCTAGCCATGAATAATCACTGAACTGTGAGAAAATATTATTTTTTTTGTGTATTGTGTAGCAAATCTGGATTGTTTTTCTTTTCATTTTTAAGACAGTCTTTAATATGGGGGCAGGACAGTTTTATATCCCTGATTTCACTGTTCTTATATGTCCTAGATGCATGTCCCCTTGTACTTAGCACTCATGAGGCTGCACCTCAAATACTGTGTTCAGTTTCAGGCCCCTCACTATAAGAAAGACATTGAGGCATTGGAGCATGTCCAGAGAAGGGCAACGAAGCTGGTGAAGGGTTTGGAGCACAGGTCTTATAAGGAGCAACTGAGGAAACTGGGATTGCTTAGTCTGGAGAAAAGGAGGCTGAGGGAAGACCTTATTGTTCTCTACAGCTACCTGAAAGGAGTTGTAGTTGGTCTCTTCTCCCAAGTAACAAAGGACAGGATGAGAGGAAAGTGCCTCAAGTTTCGCCAGAAGAGTTTTAGACCAGATATTAGGAAAAATTTCTGCACTGAAAGGGTTGTCAAGCACTGGAATAGATTGAGTCACCATCCCTGAAGGTAATTTAAAGGATATCTTGATGTGTCACTTAGGGACATAGTTTAGTGGTGGACTTCGTAGAATTAGGTTTATGGTTGGACCTGATGATCTTAAAGGTCTTTGCCAACGTACATGAATCTGTGGGTTTGTGATGCTTGCTAGAGCTAAAGCAAAAGTCAATTATCAGAAAAACTAAAGAATTTAAGGTTAATACAGACTTTTACCACATTCCTAATATGCTAATTTAAAAGAGAAAATTGGATGTGACTGTCTGACCTCCAGTCCATAAGAACCACTCACTCAGTGAAAGGTCTGACCAGCTAGGTTCAATTTTTGCATAAGAAGTAGATTTCCACAAATCTTATTGCAGAAATTCTTCAAAATTTGTAACTGCGTTAGGGTAACTCTAGTGGACCAGTTTCAGATGAAAGCAAGAAAGAGAGGCAGAAACAGTTTAAAACTGTTGTTCATAAAATACTAGTACATTTCCCTGCTTAAAAGTTCAGTGCTTTTTGAGTGTATCTGTTTGCAATAAGCAATTTGGGGACAAATACCTGCTTCAGGCCATATGCTTTCATACTTAACATATCTCCTGTGTTGCTTTTGCACGTGCACAGGTTGCAGAAGGTACTGCGGAGTCCTTGCAGCTCCCTCTGTGCCTCAGGGCTGGCACCAAGATGAGGAGGTGACCCAGCAACTTCTGTAACACAGCAACCTACCCCTGGTTCTGCTGCTGTGGGGCAAAACAACCTGAAATGCGAAACTGTCAAAGGCTGGTTGAGTGGAGGAGCTGCTCAGAGGTATAGTGGACAGTGCAATGGACTTGAGCAGGCACATCTCAGTTTTAGGATGATAAAGCATAAAAAGTTCTGGAGAAATGAAAAAAATTACTTTTCCTGACTCCAGAAAATAACAAATTATTGGCACTAAAAGAGTGGGGGCTAGATAAAAAATATTTCAAAATTCTGGCCATGCATCACTGTGGAGGACCTTGAGTATTCTCAAGCACGAAAAATGGAAGAAAAGAAGATAAAGGTAAATAAATAAAATGTTTATGTGCCACTGAATACAATTTTTTTTATTCAGCACTTGTATATCTTGATCTACAAAGTCCCGAAAGGTTTTGAAATTATCGTGAGAGGGTATCACACAAGTATGAATAAACACTGAAGAAAAGGAACAGTATCATTGTTACAACGTACAAAAGATCCAAGACTTGCCTTTTAATCCTTACACTGATGCCAAGTTTGTAGTTCCATATCAGCAGAGAGGACCTTTCAGCTTTAGTAGATAATTTTTACTGAGCCAGTGTTTTTAACTTGAAAATTCATTTCATATTAAAACCACGAGAAAACTTGACTTATAGCTGACCTGGGGGCACTCAGTGTCTATAATTTAATCTACAGTTTAAATTATAATAAAAAAATATTATTTGGCATACTATAAATACAATCTTTGTTAAGGCAGCTGAAAAATACTTAAATATTCAAATTTTTTTTTCATCTAAAGCATTGTTTAGAGTCACAAGGATCATTTATGAATCCTATGAAATTATGAGATTTGTTTTTAATCTCCAGTAACACTGTCATTTGGTTTTGTTTTACATCCTCACATTGCATGCATATTAGGGGGTTTTGGCATCCAGTGGCAACATCTTCCTAATAAATTGGATTCTGTGGCATTGTTTCTGACGTACTTTGAACGGCATGTTAAAGTAATTTTGGAATTCAGTGGTCTTAGAGACACAGGTAAATGCTGCCTCTAATTCTGTGCTCTAATTGCTGCATTCACATGCTACCCAGGCATTTAGTCGCACCATGCACACTCCTCTAGCTCAGCTCTGAATGACAAAAACTAAATTTCACAACTCTGTATGCTCATATATAGCTCATAACTATATTTCCTGGTTTACAGCTTGCCTGCCTATATTAGTCCAGGTTTCACAAAAAGCTCTCAAAATTGAGGTAATAATTACTCCATATGCTTGGAGAATGATATTGCCATGACAGATGAAAGTGCACATCACATTTACGTACACCGATCCATGCCAACATGTCATCTGCTTCTACACTATAAATAAGAGAGAGTTCTCAACGAAGATAGACAGGAACTTTGTAGAATGGCTTGAGATTCACCATGACGTGTTAATGCCACTAAGTTTTCTAAACTCCACCTGTGCCATAATAGATCCCATTATGGAAATTCAGGTCCTGAATTATAGGATTTGTACTTTTATACACTTTACCTTAAGACTCAATCAATCTTCTAATGGCAGAAATTATTTCCCTCCTTCTTACTGCAGGACATGATATTTGGGAGTCCCCTGAAACTGCGTGCTGGGAATTACAAGATTTTAATTCTTACATGCTCAAGATAAATAACTCCTTAGGGTTCATTGACTGCTACGTCCCATCCTGGGGAGGTAAACAAGTGCCAAAGACGTGCCTCTTCTTCTTGCCCTGTCTTTAAAGTGCTGCAAGAGTTTGTTGCAGTTTCCCCAGGGGACTCCTCTCCTGCTGCTCAATATACCCCTCGGATTTCCTTTTGTCTTTCTCCCAGGCTCCAAGGCAGGAACGTGGAAAGAAGGGCAAGTGGGTGTCTGTCAGGTCACTCAAGTTTATCACAACCAGGGGACCTGGGCTACACAGGCAGCAACCCAAGGGGCTCCTATTCAAACACAGCCTCAGCATTCCATATGCAGTTCAAAAATAACCCCTCCTCAGATAAAAACAATGCAGGGAAATTCTGCCTATTCTTTGCAGACAATTCTGTTTGAGTTTCAAAACACATAAACTGAAAGTATAGCATTCTTACATTAAAATAGGGCTAATACTGAAAATTAATAGAGCCAATCCTAAAAAATTACACCCAGTTTTACAGAAAATTTCAGTGTCAGTTTGACATTGCTTGCCTTGTGAAATGTGACTGAATTAAGTGTAACTATCTTGTCATTTGGGGGATTTACAACTCCAGTAAACTCTTCAGTTTAAATCACAATTAGTACTACCTTTTGATATTAGTTACTACTTTTATCACATAAGCAGTCACAGTGTAAGTGTTCATCATCTTTAACAAGAAAGCAAGTACTGGGATAAGTCTTTCCCACTGGATAAAAATCTGATGCTTTTCAATGCTATGTAACTCTTTTGTTAGCCTACTCCTAATGTTAAGTACTTTTGTAGCTATCTGGGAAAACACAGGCAGATATTAACAAGAAAACCTGGTGATAAAACAAACTTATTATGTACTGTGTTAGTATTTAAAAAAAAATCTCTTGCATATGTCGTAGATGTTATTTCATTAATATGATCCTTATGAGAAATCTAAGCCATTATGTTCAGAGATTCAAGTATTATTCTGTTACAGAAATAGGTTTATTTTAAAAGACATGATGGACATATTATTCATTGAATGGTTTAATCTCAGTTACATTTTGTTCTCCAGAATGTAATGCATGAATGCTGCAATCTAATTTTGAGGGGTTTTTGAAATTATTTCATTCTTTGAAAATCATCTGCTTGACCATTCTTTTGAATGACCTATTTGTTGATAAATACTAAAAAAATCCTCCCCTATTCTAGATCTTTAATACCTTCTTTCTCCTGACAAGTCTTTTCCTAATTGGAGAGTTTTATTTCATTTAGTACTTTTTGAACACAATTCTTTCTATATCTTTTATCTTTCCTGTCATCTTTCCACGTTTGTTCTCTAATTCTACTCTACCCATTTTGAATCGGTGGTGCTAGTCAACAGAGAGACATAATGACATTTCTGGTTTAGCCCCACTCCTTTCCCAAGCATTTCCTACAATTGTCTTTCCCTTTTTGACTGATGATGAGAATTTAATGATTTTTTGCAAAGATCTTCCCCACTGACTCTCATATCACCTTTCTTAGCGCTGAGGTAAGAGCACTGCAAATACTGGTAGGGCACGGGTGGCAAACTCACAGTCCACAGGCCAAATCCACCCCTCCACCTTGTTTTATCCAGCCCAGCACCTCGTTTCTACCCGGCGACAGTCCCGAGCTCCTTGCCCTGTGCTCCTGCCAGTGCTGGTCACGTGTGCAGCCTCTGACGCGCGTTACGCTGGAGGAGCAGGCTGATGTGGCCCGTGGTGAAAATGAGTTTGACACTCCTGATGCAGAGTTATGCTTCCAGGGGTACACTATTCTGCAACATGTCTATTAGGTATTTGTTTCTGCTCAGCTGAGAAACAAGAAGTCAGGGAAGAAACTTATTACTGGAGCATATTTTCCATTGCACCTCAGCAGCTTTGACTTCTCAGCTGACCCCATAAGTGACAAAACTAGAAAAGAAATAAACTCTGTTCCATGCATTTCTTCTTTTCTATCTAACCACTGCACTTCAGTACAGAGCTTCCACAATTAGAGTGTAAGTGATCTTTTGCTCCTGCTTCTGAGGAAAATCCCACCCTATTGGCATTTTTCTTTAAAGGATGCCGATCAGCAGAGGAAACAGGTCAGAGGGCAACCTGAGAAGCAGGTTTGGGATAGATACCTCTCTGCAAATAATGGAGTACTACTTGCCATTGCAAAGCTGTGGCCTTCCTGGTGTTCGGAGAGTGGAGGAAACATGATCCTCAACTTTTACCTCATCTTTAAAAAAAAGTAGCTGGTAAAGTAGCAGAGGTCATTCATGACGCAAGAGTGATGGCCACAAACCATCTGCTCTACTGACTTCCAGACTGGGATAGATGGGTAGAATTCATACATCTCTAAAAGATCCCCCAGTCCTAGTTCGCCTTGTTAGAAACCACACATGATCCAGTATATTCAGCACAAGCTGTAGTGACTAAACTTTCTGGGAAAAACATGGATGTGCAAAGTATTAGATATTGTTACAAGGAAGGGGAGATTGTCAAGAGACAAACTCTTTGTATGAGATCGGGCTGACAAAGAAAATAACTTTCTATGATAGGATTTTGTTAATAAACTTTGCATTTTTTTTTATTTCCTTTTTTCCCCCCTTCCTCCTGAGCATGAAACAGGGGGGAAAAAAAGACCATTTTCATTACAGTTATTTGCAATCTAATTTGCCAGGCCAAAGGATAGCCTGAATGATCTAATTCTCAATATACTACAGGACTGAGTTGAAGTACAAATCATCTTAGAGGATCCAATAATTCTGTTTCAATTGATCGGCTTTTTAGGCAGTATCCTTTGGTTGAAACTTTTCAGATAAGTAAATTAGGTTGAAAACAAAATGCTGGTTTCTGAAATGTGGATTTAACAATGTATTTTTGATCTGATAGGAGCTCGGTAGCATTTCTTGTAGCCGCTTGAGGCCTACTGAGCCGCGCCTACTGTACTCTATCAAAGCCCAGTTCTTTGCAGCTCAGTGAATAAAATACTGCAGTTTCTCCCATTGACTGACTGAAATAAAATAATCTATGATGCATGAACAAGTCTAAATGAAATAATAATATCCTTAGCAGTGAAAAACGGATTGGTAATACAGTAATTGAGCAGATTTATTGCCATCTCCTTGAGCTAGCCTGCTGAAACAGCCTGCTATTTTATTTAATCTCATATCAGAGGAATTACTGGCTGGTAATCCATTGTTAAACATCATTTAGAATGATGGATGAAAATGTCAGCTTTTCCAACATAATCAATTCATATCTCATTAGCACATATTATTTATGATTCTCATAATGGGACCTGCAGGGGTCTCCAGGGGGAAATGGAGACCTCAGCTGCTGCTGAAATGAGATGAGATATACTGTAGCTTATGAGTTAATAACTGCATATAAAAAATACTTCCCCACAGTATTGATTGTCTTTACCATTTTACAAATGAATTGAGTGCCTTGGCTTCCCCTCTTGCTGTGTATGGCAGCTCTTCCTTCTATTCATTTTGTTGTTCATAATTCAGTGAGAAAAAATATTAAAAAGCATATAAGAAGGACCATTTTACAAATAACTTTTAAGTCCTGGGGCGAGAGGAGGGGGGTGGTAGGAGCTTTTGCATGTAAAGTAATAGGAAACACTTTACTGCTCTGTTGCTGTTTGCTAAGGACTTTGGGCACTTTTTTCCCCCCTCAGTCCCTATGAAGACAAATCGACGTATTTCTCCAGCTACAGTACAGTTGCATTTTAAGGATACTTTCTACCGTATGCTGTCTCAAAGACCAATGAAAAGCAAACCTTGATTCATGGATTTAATGCAGCTGATGGTGCAGCAGTAATCATGGTCACAGTGTCAACTGCTGCCTCAATTAAACTACATTTGAGAATCATTTTATGCTTCAGCTCATAAACATCAATAAAGGAAAATGAGTAATAAATGACTGTCTAGAGTACAAAGGACCAGCTCATATTTCAGATGAAAATGAAGACAAAATGTAGCTTTTATTTGCCTGTGGAATTCCCATTAACTGCATCACTGACAGGAGGGAGTTGGATCAATAGTTGGCTGGCCGCAGAAAACAGTTTCTGGCTGTTCAGCAGCCAATGCAAAAGGAAAACTGTCATATTGTGATCTTTATCAGGTAATCTTCATTACAGCAGACCAATGATATATGTATATGCCGGTCAGCTAGGGGCACTTCTAATTCCTGCTTCTATTTGTGGTTTGAGCGCAGTGTGCTCACAAATTATTTGTTTACAGCCATGAAAAACCTTCAACGTTCATCTCTTTTATTCTTTTTATAGGTAATCCATACCCAGGAACTTTCTCTCAAGACTACTTTATTCACTCAGAATTTTTAAGAAAGCAAGTACTGTATCAAAACTTACCTTTCTTCCTGTTTAAGAGGAATCTGCTGGTACCTTTTGTGTCTGTTGTTGTTGAGGCTTGACTGAAAGATTTCCTGAGAATCCTTCAGTAAGTTCTTGGAGGGTATTTGTGCCTTATTATGAGCATTTCTGGGCTTATTTGAACAAAGGCAACTGCTAGCTGTGAAGGAAAAACAAACGAGCTGTTAGCTTTCCAGGTGGCAGCTTTTATGTATAGCAAACTACACGTGAAACGTGATCATCTCCTATTTTTCCCCACCCCAGACCCACAGAACAGAGAAATTTTACTCCTTCGCAGTGCTCTGTAATTCGTATAGCTTCATGTCAGGATGTGAGAGGTTAGGATCTGTACATAAAAGCCAGCAGTTCTGGCTCAGTTGGTATGTGGCTCTTGGAAGAGCAGGTTTTCAGAGCACAGTACTGATTTATAAAATATCACCACTTAAAAATCTAAAGTAGGAGGGAAAAAATCACTTCCTTTTCATGCAATGATAGCAGAAATTAAGTTGTCAAAACCTCTACCCGGTCTTATAGTATCCACATTACTTTTATGCCTATCCACAACTTCATTCCTGTGACCTACCATTATGTACTGCTTCTCTGTCTAGTCTAGTGTTTTACTCTGACCTTGTAAAATTAAACTTTCCACTATGGAATTTAATAACGAACCTCGCTACTGCTCCTAAAAATCACCCCTTTCCCCTTCTCTCTCTCTCTCAGTCCTTTATCCTTATTCTCTTCTCCCTGTCACTTTCCCCTCAGTTTCTACTTTTTTTATGTTTTCCCTCTTCTTGTCCAATTCCTTTCCAGTCTCTAGTTGTAATCCTGCCTCCCACCTTTCCTGCTACACATTTACCTCCCCTTTCACTTATTAAAGATAATAATGCAGAGTGATAAGATGATAACAAAAAAAATGTATACCGAATGGAACTATAGTAACTACCTACTAGCACAATTTCATTCAACATCATCACATTTCTTTCCATTCTCCTCAATTACCTTTAGCTCCTACTCATCTTGTCTTCTACCTGCTTACCCCAGCAAATCTCTAGTCTTATATACTCTATATTTACTCTCTCCTAGATGTTTATTTGCACTTCTAGTCTCTTTCTACAAAACCTTAATCTCCCCTGTCTCTTCAGATCCTGCTCCAGTCCACCTTTCCAGCTCTCTCTCCCTTTACGTCTCTTCACCGCCTTAGCTTTCTTCTGCTTCTTATGTCTCCACACACATCACAAATGCTTCCTCCAAAACTTGTCACAAACCTGTCACAATCTGATTCCTCCATTCTCCCTTGCTTTGCATGTTGTCTCTGTCTTTCTATTATCCTTTCTAAAACTAGTTCCACTGTAATTCAGTTAGTTTATCCTGGATGAGATGGTTGAAAATAATGCAAGGCACTGCCATATTTTCAAGAAGTAGGTTATTTCCAGGAGAAAAACTAGCAGACGATGGTGGCCATCTCATCAGACATCAGCCTGGAAGTGGAAGCTTTTGTGAATAAGTGGAAGTTTGTGAATGTTGGAGCCAGAATCGAAGATGATGTTTCACTGAACTCAGAAGACACAGTAAAATTCATGATGTTCACAGCAGTCTCATAAACTTGCACAGTTAAATGGTTTTGCAGAATGCATCTATTTAGAAATGGCATTGATAGTGTGTTGGTCTTTGTATTAAAAAGCCAGTACATTTTAGGGCAGCAGAAGGTGTCACATATAAGAATATTTGAAAAGATGTCTAACTATAAACTTTAAAATTTTTCAGTTGCAGAAAATTGTTTTTTCTTATTGCTAAAATATTATCAACATTATAATATTATTACAGCCTAAACAGCTTTCAGCTCTGTGGAATATATATACTATCATTGCAGTACCTTTTAGCCTACTGAAATCTCAGTTTTCCATAAGAAAATATGGAAATTTTGTTGAAAAATATCTACACAGCCTAAGGTACCTGTTATAACACTACTATGGAGAATTATGGAGTTTAGGACATAACAGAAGGATTATTTCTCATCCACACTCACACTGATAAAGACATAATACTTTGAGCAAACTTCCAGACTTGAGGGAAATAATAATCATAGATATATTAATGCCTTTCTCTGTAGCTAAAGATACTCCTACAAAATGAACTTTTTAAAATGTAGCTTTTCACATCCAGTCCAAATCTCACCAGTGAATTGCAGAACAGAAATGGAGATCTCTATCATCAAAAAACCACAGAAGTTGGGAAACAATGTCAATTTTTCTGATTATCTCTAAAATGCTTTTTCACCAAAAGTGTGAAACTAACATTTGGGTACTTTGATTCTCATTCATCTTTCACAAAGGAGGGAAAATAGAAGAGAAAGAGATGTTTTACATCAAGCTTTCCTGATTTTTCATTCTCTTCCCTGAAAAAGCAAACTTCAAGATCCCAATGATTTGTCCAGTTACAGCAACAAGGAGCTTGGCAGTCCACGTAAGACAGTTGCAAAAATGTCATTGGATGCTGTCATCGTGCTTACCCAACCCTTTTCAGCAAGGATACCAGCACTGGAGCCCATCTGCTGTTTGTATCTGTAAGAAACAGCTCATCCAGAGGAGAGACACAGTCTAGCTTTTATAGCATTCAGAATATTTTTCCTCAAATACTCAGATTTTTTTAAAAGGATGTTTTTTATTACTTTGAATTTTATTTTGCTTGTATTCTAGAGATTTCCAAACAAACTGATGGTTCAATTAAGTTGTCACTAGTTCTTAAGCACAATTGTGCTTTGCTGGCAAATTAATTATTTCCAAGAAACATGAAATTCAGCTTGAAAAAGTATGTAATAATTTTAGTCTGATCCTTTTTGTCAAATTTTCTTTATTTTAGTCTAAGCACAGGGCAAGTCAAAAAGCACAAACAAGGCATGGTTTTCGCAAAGGAAAATCTGGTCAGCACTAATCACAGCAAGACAATCATTAAAATTAAGTGTCAATCTGCCACAAAAGGGGACAAGGTTTTAAATTAGTACAAATTGAAAATATATGGCAATAAAACAATGCAAAATGTGAAAAAATGTTTAGAATCAGCAGACATCACTCGCCTGTTTTAACATGCTGCTAGTGTAACCAAAATATATTCTCGAGAAAATATGGCAATAAGAAAGGAAAAAATTACCTTGTTCAGCATGAAAGTAGATAAGCTCCAAACTGAGCCACCAGATAGCATTTTTTTTTAGTTCTAAAAGAATAAAAAGACAGAAATTGAAAAAGGGCTGCTGACAAAAAAAATGAATAAAAGGTAGCAGGGCAGGTTGCAACATCTGGGATGAGGGGTGAGGGTCTGCCAGATTAAATGGTATAATATATTATTCCTTTGTGGGCTGTTGTGTTATGCTTTGATAAAGGCTTCATGGCATTGTTATTTTTCATAATTTACTATATGGCTTATAATTAATGCTAGGTTACTGCTTTGTCATTAGGCTACAGAAATAAAGGCATGTGCTTTTTCTTTTAGAGCAACAGCTGATGCTTTTTTGAAAAAGTGTATGAGTGAAAGAAGAACCTGCTAGAAAGCTTTGAGAATACTAAGCCATTGCCTGGACATGGTCAGTAAACATCTAAGATGCAGATGAATAGCATTTTAAGGTACAGTTAATGTGATAAAGGTTTTGTAAATATTTTCCAGGGGGGGTGAGTACTCCACTAAACTTTTGTGTATTATTTTCTGCTCTAAGACAAACAAACAATACGGTAACAACCTTGATAATTATATCCATTAAATTTATTATCTGTGTGAGTCCATGTAACTTTAGATATAATGTCAGACAAGTATCTGATCTCACTGACTTTATAAATAAACACTTTTAAGTAAAAAACATTGAAATATAAGAATTTGCTACCCTTTACTTTCTATATAAATTAGTTTCTGTCTTCTCCACCCCTTTTTCACTTAGTGGATGTGTAGTTTGTTATATTGAATGAAAGCACATGTACACACTGCTTTATGCTAGGAACTATCAACAGCACACACCTAATATATCATATGGAATGAAAGACTTCATAAATCAGTTATAGAAGGGATCATACAATGCTTTTAGTGAATTTCCAAAGAGTCATAAAACCCATAAATCAACGCATTTTTGATTAATAAACTCACAATGTCACCTTTTGGTGATAGGCATCTATTATGTCCTTCTGATTGGATGCACACTAGGGAGAGGGTTAGCAACTGTCAGAGGGAGGCTTAAGCAAGAAAACCAACTACACTATTGTACACATCCACGTGACTCCCAATATCTGTTGCACAGGGGCAGATCTTTAGGCATGCAAAAATCTGACCTTCAGTTTAGAATTTACAGTGAAAATAATAGAAGTTTTGAATGATTAAGGAAAAGAGTGGGCAAATCCTAAATCTGGAAAAATTTACAGAGTGCTGAACAAGCGCTGAACTAAACACATATTCAAATTTTTCTACCGTTTCATGATGTTCTTTAGATAAAGGGAGCACTGAAGTCAATAACAGAGCTCCTTTCTCTGGACCTAACACTGTGTGGATATAAGTGAATCTTAGATTTGCTTGTGTCTTGAAGTTTACACGCCTGCATTTAGCAAGGCACTGCAGATTCAGTCTTTCCAAAGACAATCTTGTTGAAGAGTGAAATCTCACGCACACTGTAAAAGACGTTTGACATCAATATTTAATTTTATTAGTTATACTACAAGTACTCTGGGGAACCTGATGGAAAGCCTTCCTAGTATTGATTAGAGTTCAGCAATCCCATTGCACATTGTTCAAAAAATTATTCAATTACAATTAATTTTTCAATTTGGAATAATTTAAAATTTATCACAAAAATTTAACAGAAGTGCATAAGTTTGGAATATATTGGGATTTTTAAAGCCAAGATGGAAATATTAACTAGAAATTACTGTGGTAATTTACATAATCAATGTTTTCAATTCATTCTGTTTGCCTATACAAGATTACAGTAATTTTGTGGGTTTAACATTTTGTGAAAACTTCAGAATTACCTCTTTCACATGTATAATGGTGGAAGATGACTGTAAGTAATACTGTGCTTTCTAATTTTCACACAAAAGAGATTTAAAGCAACAGTACTGAACAAATTATTAATCAAAATGCAATGAATGCATGAGTCAATATATATCATTTGAAAAAATAAGTATCATTCCACCAGCTTTGTTGTGTCAAAAGCCTCTAGACATGTCTTCTCTCTGTGGTGGGCAGTGAGTTCCTTTGGGCTATCCTCAGTTTCTAAATGTTAGTAGCTTAATTATTTACTATGGTTCCAATAAGGAATCACCTAGAACAAACGTGTCCACGGGGGGATTAGAATTCAAAACCAATAACCATGTTATTTTAGAAGTCTCATGAAATCAAAATTAGAACAGATTACAAATTCTTTTAAGGGCAATGATGTTAAAGCTAACATTTACCTGTATTTAATCTAATTATGTGGAAATATTTGATGCTTTCTTACAACATGCAACACTGGAATGGCAGATTTAGAGCACTGTGTATAACAATAGTCACTGGTATTCAGGCATTCAGTGATGGAAACAGCTGTTTGCTTCTTCTTATACAAAGCTCAGAGAAACTGATTATTTCTATAGTGCTGGCAGTAGAAAACTGTATCAAGACTTACTCTTCCCAGCTATTTCAGGTAGGTCAGACAGCAGATCAAGTGAGAGATCAAACCAAATGAAAAATTGAAAAGAAACAGAAGAGTTTTGCAGAATTCCAAAAAGGAAAGTTAACAGGAATTAAGAGACTCCTGCTGGATACCTGTAATTTTAAATTTCTCCTTGCTAATTCTGCAGTCCTACATGAAAGATTCTCTCTCACACACACACACACACACACCAGCATTTAGATTGAGAATTAGGGCAATTGCCTGAGATTTCTCCCTCCAGATCCCGTCTTGTCGCACTGCTCAGTCTTCCTGAGAAGGAGAGTTCTTGTAAAACAGAAAAGAACGAAATTAAAATTATGTGCAGCCAAAATAGCTGGTCCAACTGTGTAAAGCTTATGGAACTTCATAAAGGCTGCATGTTAATTTAATTTGCAATATTTGACCAATACATTTGCAGAATTTCCATCGTTCGTGACTCACCTTATTTAGACAGCTCTGTTATTTCTTTTCACCGTGTTTTCAAAAGTGTTGAGTTGTAACCTGCAAGAAGTGAAGACAAGAGAATGAAAGATCAGCAGTTCTCAAGGAGGTAGCCAGTTACAAACAGCTGATTTAAGAGGAGTATATAAATGAAGAATTTTACTTCAGTAAAATTTGCAGCAGGTAGTGAAGAACAATTGGCTCATCTGCATAATTTGAGGTTTTAGGCTCATACTTTGCCGTTTTTCCCTAATTATGCATCCTTTTCAGAAAATATTAATTTATTTCAAAAGAGAAAAATTTGTTGACAGTGTCTTAGGGAACAAAAAAAACCAAACCCAGGGTAAATCCTGCATTTTCCCAATTTGGTTAAGATCTAGTCTATATTGAATAAAATTATTACCAGATAATATGAAGGATTCTATGGTTGTGTTAATGATATCCTCTAAAGATTCAATAATTAATTGGCAGTTGAAAAGAAAATGAGAAAATGTAGACAGGAAATTGATTTCACTTTTAAGTCAGGGGCTGCAAATTGTTAGAAGGGGACTTCTGGGGGAAGGGAGCGATGATGCTTGATGCTTTCTCTTTTTTTTAATTTGCCTAAAGTGAATATGTGTGGAATGTTTTTCAAAGTAATGTTTTGGAAGAAGAATTTGCATTAACCTGCTAAGCAAGTAAATCCTTGGCATGTAGGTAAAAAACTGACAGAATGTTTAAAAAGTCAGTCTGTAAATCTGTATATAACATAGCAGAGACAAAAGCGCATATCAAATAGCGCAGCGGGGCAAGGATTTCATAGTGCTATTCTTGCTGTGCACTGGGCAGGGACTTTTCATTTCACACATCATCATTCACAGTTTGCTGCAGTGACTCAACACAGTCAGAACATGTCAACAACAGACAAAGTGAAATATTTCAGTGTGGTTTTCCTTTGGAAAATGAGGGACATGGGATTTTGATTTCAATTACCTTATGTCACATTGGGAAGAAGCAGGAAAAGAGAGAATCATGTTTCCTGGTCTGTCAATGACTAAACATATCAGAATCATGTTCTAAAACCTACGTCAGCCAGGAAAAAAAATAGGTATTCAAGTGTAGAAGCAACATACATAATTAGACAGAGAGACAAAAGTGGCTGTCCAGCCTTATTCCTTTTCAGATATAAACTAATACATTGGATTTAAAAAAAATAAAAAATTACAGTTCTGTAATAAAAAGCAATTTCTGAGATAACAGCAATAAGCAGGTTACATCTTGCCATTTTCACCCAGGAACATACAAGTGTTGTTTAGAGGAAGGAAAAAGACGATTATGTTACAAAAAAAAAGGTAAAAATAACCTCTTGTCAGAGAAAATATGGTTTGCGTATTCTGAGTCTGAGTTCCCTCCCTTCTCCCTCCCAGTCCATCTCAGTCAACACCTGGTTTAAGAGTGAGAGTTGTGGCTGTACATATGGAAGAGCAGCACCAATTTTTTTGTAGTGTGAATAGCCAACCCAAGGCAAAGGACATTACACTATGGTTGTGAGAAAGAGGTGAAAGGCTTTGACTAGAAAAACTTGTAGCAGAGCAGATATCTGAACTGGTATTTCAGTTTTAATATGTTTTTTACTGAGCCGTTCATATTTGTTGTGGCTGTAGCTGACTGCAGTACCTTTGTGGCTCTTTACACCATCCTAAAACAGATTTTGGAAGATAGATATGAAATAGTGATATCAAAAGCAACTTAACATGCACCATGTTCATAACAACATGCATTTGAACCACTGACAGATGGAACATTACAGTGGCCTAAAACCCCCCAAAACCCAAATCCAGAGCAAATTATGGAATTTTTAAATTTTTTTAATTTTTTTTTTTTTTTAATTACATAAATTCTAGAGATGTTAAAAACTATAAAAGAAACCACAATGTGTCAACCTCTAGCTCAATTTAAAACTGAAGTCTCTGGAACCGAATGTAAGAGTATAGACACTGGAGCTTTCTAAATGACAATTTCTACAGAGTAAATTATACTGTGCATACTTTTCGGGTAATTATCAAAGACAATTCAAGACTATTGTTTTTATCCATGATATGAATCTCCTCAGAAATATTACCCAAGTCATCTAATATCTATCACCCAGCGTTTTCAATCACATAATCAATAGTAATTAATACTGTAATGGTTATTAAAAGGGCTTTTAGCATTTTGACGCACAATTACTTTCTAAACTGTTTTAAAATTAACATTATTTTGTGAACAAGTATGGTAGATTTTCAATTCTGAATGGCAGCCATGCATTGAATTTTTATCATATGAAAAGGAAATCTTTCAAACCATTTAAAATATTAAAATATTAAAATCTTCACTCCTGGGGGTAAACAGTAAAAAAGCTTATACACAGTGAGCTTGTTCCAATCTAGACACACATTCATAGGAAATTTAAACTCAGTCACTTCTCAATCTCATTGCTCTGTTCTAGCCAACAATCTGATTTCCTACCTCTTTAGCATGAGGAATACCAGTGAAACTAGTAGCTCAGTTTAGAATAGAATAATTTTTAAATGCATTTACTGGATATCTCATAGAATGAGGCCAAAACATAAATCTAAAATGTAATCTCTCTTTTCCTTGTTAAAAACCCAAGTCTCTACTCCTTTTTTACAGTTACCACTTATCCACAGATCTGGTATTTATTTATTTACCAACACATGATTCTTCAGCTCAGATGGGCCATTTGAAAATGAAAAATAATTTTGAGATAGGATCTACGAGAAGGAACCTCTGACCAGTTTATACCCCAGTGGAGGACTTATACCAGAGAGGTATAAGTTGATATAACTCAAGAAATAAATGCCGTGGTATTATTGTCTGTTGTCTTGACTTTTTATTTTCCTTTTGATAAAATACAACATAGAGTGAGAAAAAACCCAGTTCACTGGTGTGTGGAATAATTCTTTCTAATCCCACACAAGTATTTTAGTGCTACCACATTGTTCAGGTAAATACTTACCACTAAGCTGCCAAGATTATTAAAGTTATTATAAAACTTGGTTTGCACCATTAACAATAAAAGCTTAAATGCAGTATGACCTACTGGTTTCAAGGAAAACTTTCAAAAACTATATATGAATAACATGTTTTCCTTGACCCTTACTGAAAAGAGATTTTTTTTAATATATAGATCAACTAACAATGAGCTTCCCAGAACATAAAAACATCTGACAGTAAACAGGATGTTTCCCTACATGTGTCTCCGCGGAAAATTTGCTTTAATCTGAAAAGAAACACTTTCAATGCAAGGACTGTAGGATTTGCCTCTTGTTCCTTCCCAGACAAATTCTATATAATTTCACAGAAAGTATATTCTTTAATTCCAAGAGATTTTAATTTGTATATACTTACACAGAAAAACTGCAAATACATAGAGAGTTAACTTATGTCCTGTATAATTTGAGATGATTCCCTGTAGAGCCTTGCTCAGTACAGCCCTACAAGACTTTCGACGTGTTTCAGACCATAAGGAAGTGAGGGCATAGGTTTTGCTGCTGGTACCTAGAAATCCTCCTGATCAGCACCACGGTTTCTCAGCCTCAGACTCCCACTCACTGAGCAGTAGGGGTGTCGTGAAGGTGCATATTAGTGAGGTCAAGGAATAGCAGGAGAAATTCATTGTTTCAACCATTCCTTTTTCTCTAGGAAGCTCAGGGTTGATTTTACACCCCCTGCCCTCCAAAGGAAGGTAGTACCAGTAAAAGCACTGCTGGGTTGATTTGATAGCACTTTCAAGCTTTCTTCAGAGAACTGAGGGTTAATCCAGTTTGAGAAAGAGAGAAAGTTACATCATTTAACAACTTATTAATTTTTAGCATAGTGTAATACTATAAACTGTAACTATTCAATATAATATTTTATTTCATTTTACTACTTACAAGAAAATAACTTTGAAGCTCAAATTATTTAAGAAAATATTGTTTGCCACACTAGCAGGTATCAAAGGTTAACAGTACTGTCTGCTCCTTAAAACACCTTGAAGGTATCAGAAAAGCTGAAGCCCTTAGAGATTTCAGATGCTTCCACTTGGAAGACTATCCAAATAGTGATTAATTACTGGTTATTTCAACAGTGAAAAAAACCTACCTGTAACTTAATAAATGCCTGTTAGTGAAAGACATGTTTTAGCTCATGATTCACATGTACTATATGCACTTTATTATTACAATCACTGAGAAAAATATTTTTCTTAAATTAAAATATCGACATTGTCTCAATAGTAAATCCACACTGTATTGTTGGCATGTCAAATATTTCTATTTCTCTCTATTATTTTGCATTGAGTAGAAAAATTCAGTACTAAAACTGTTTATGCTGTGTTTCAAGACTGCAGGAGCTCATTCTCGACTGTTAGGATTCGGGGTTATTTAAAAAAAAAAAAGAAAAAAGGAGAGAGTTCCCTTTCTCAGAGTCACAAACGCTTTGAGTGTAGCCCTGCTCTTCCAGGTTGATGCAATGCTGCCATCACATGGTGCACATCTAGTACAGCGCTTGGGAAGAGGATATCTAATCCAACACAGCTGCACTCCAACAAAATACGCAATTATGCAGACCCTTACTAACACACACAGATACTTAACAACCAGGTACCCGTGATGCCTATCATAAATCCAATAAGACTTTGTGTATTCTTGTGTCATTCTCTGGACACATGGGAACCTGCCTTGCAGAATTTAGAATGTTAGAAGGCTTCTGTCTGTTATAACAGCCAAGGAAAACTTGATAATATTACAAAAAACACATCCCAGCTGGTGAAACCAGAACACAGGCAAAAAAAAACCCCAAGAACCTTTTTCTTTTTCTTTTTCTTTTTCTTTTTCTTTTTCTTTTTCTTTTTCTTTTTCTTTTTCTTTTTCTTTTTCTTTTTCTTTTTCTTTTTCTTTTTCTTTTTCTTTTTCTTTTTCTTTTTCTTTTTCTTTTTCTTTTTCTTTTTCTTTTTCTTTTTCACGTATACTCAGTAACTTCATGCTGACAGTGAAGCAAGATTAACAAAATCAGAAGTTTATAAAAATAACAGGCACACCCCTCAATATCAATCACTTGTAGTATTATACCTAGCACAAATCTTTTCAAGCATATCTTACCTAGTTTAAAAGACCACCTCATTTGATTTGTTTCAGCATGACCACCTGTGCCTCACTTTTGGAAACATGTCAGATTTTCTTTGCTCTTCATACAAATAAGGGAGAGATTGGCTCAAACTAATCAAACCTTTGTAAAACACCATAGAGTTCACTAAGTGTTATTAAGCCTGAATTCATGGGAAGATTCCAGCCATAAGAAACTAAGAGTGTGTCTATTTGAAAGCAAAATTCCCAAATTCCTCTAAAACCATTCTCAAGACTGCAGGTAACTGTATGAGGATAAGAGAAATCACACAAGAGAGCATTTACCCATAAGGAAAAATGAAGAATAAAGAAAATCTAGACAGTCAGCTCAGGTATTAGAAATGAGTATTTGATCAAATGGATCCCATCCACCAACTTAACAAAAATGAGTTACAAAGCACATAAGGAGATGGTGAAATAGCCCTACTTTGTGCTTCACGTTTGACACTTTCCTTGCCAAAGACACAAAGACACAGTTATCGCAAAAGACTTTGTGTCCTTGTATTCCAAGTGAGGATACACAGATGCAAGTAAGAAAAGTTGATGTTCATTAATGGATAGGTAAGTCTGCTACTCCTGGTGCCAGTCTTACTTTACAGAGAGCAATACTTTCTCAGTTACATAGGGAAAATTGTCTGATGTAAGTCAGCACAGAATTGGAAGGGTTAGTAAAGTATTTCTATTTTACAATAAAATATTGTAGCTTCTATGAGTAAAATTCTTGAAACATTCTAATTTCTTGTGTGTTTTGTGGCAGCTGTAGAAAGGACTGTATTACTGCCACAGTAATATTCCAGCAAGTCATATATATGTCTTGTGTTTCAAAATTCACCAAAAAAAAATTTCTCTTTCCAGGACAACCAGCTCCAGTTTGAAAATAGACAATAGTTAAAGACTCAGTTGAAAGAGACATTTTTTTCCCTGTGACCATTGTGGCAAAGTACAGAAATGCTAAGATGTCTCAAACAGTTGTTTGTTATTTTGAATTTGAAAGGAATATAATCCATTGGCTACTTCGTTATTTTTAAGGGAGAAATTAAGATGCATTAGGAATATTGGGGAAGGGGGGAGAAAATGTGTAGTAAAATCAAATGTTTTTTACTTTAACAGTCTTTCATCATTTGCTCGTGGTATCAATAACGTTAACTTTCGCACACATCACTGTCTACAAGTTAATGGAAAATGAGAATTGCCTAGCACTCCTATTGGAAACTGCAGCCACAAAAGCTGTAATTGAAGGTCAAGTCACGATGCTAACAAAGATTTCACTCACTTTTTCTAATCTGTCACAAGAATTTTACCAGCTTCAGGAATATGTGGATGGCTGTACTCCACGCCCAGCCGTGAATGGAACAAGAAGATATTTTCAGATATTATGAATTGTTTGTACCTGAGGTGAAAGTGCACCTGGGAAGTTTCCAAGTTTTTCACAGGTGATTGTGAAGATGGGGGAGAAATTCCAGTGACTGACAACTCCTTCTAGTTTCTTCATAATTTCTACGTTCTCCTTAAAATTCTCTAAAAATTCTCTAAAATTCTCTTAAAATTCTAATTCTCTAATAGATTATAATCTATTCTTACAAGCACTATAATGTATTTATAAAACTTAATATAAAATAAAGTACTGACACTTTTTTCTATTGTAAATGCAAGTTATTAAAAGACACTACAATGAATCAGAACAAACCTTCATGGATTTCATTCACACTATCCACATAACTGAGTGGCAGGTAGATACTCGGCTGAGCCTATGTGACAGCTTGCTTCAGGGCTGCTGAACATGGAAGTGATCTGTTATTCTCACTTCATTCTCTCATTTTTTTTTAAAGTTGGATAACTTATTTTGACTATTCCTGCTTCAAACAGAGCAATGAAAATAACATTTTCTTATGTAAATATATTGGACAGATTACAGGAATCTTGTTAAATATTCATTTTTGTGAAGGCAGAAGTTCAAGACAGGCCTAGTTGTGTGAGTTGTATTTAGTAGTGACTTACACATCTATTTGAGAAAGTGAAGGTGCAATGGTATGCATTAAAATAATATGCTCCATATTAAATAATGACTGTGAGCATAAGATAACTGGACTGTATTTCTGAAGGCAAATAAAATTTATCTTTGAGAGGAAAAATGGATTATATGTTCCCTTAAAACACTGTTCAAACAACTGTTGGCCTGTACTACCTTCTAAAATAAATGTTACCTATACCAAGCATATCAGCCTCACCTATCCCTGTGATCCCATTAGGTAGCCTCCAGAATCCAGACACATTCAGATTATCCTATTGCTCAGTGCGACATCTTCAGGTCACGTGGATCTCTATACCAAACATCCTACGCCAGGGCTCTGGCCCAGCATGGGGAGAAAGCAAATAAATAATCTTCTTCAGTCTTTCAGAGACTGTTCTTTCATCAGATAAGCCCATCCAGCAGGTGCATTGATAAGTGACCTGGGCCAGACTACATTCCTGCCTTCTTACTGTGAGGAGAGATAATAGATCGGGTTTATTGTACTTCCCTGCACAGCCTAGCCTTTAATTCCCTGAAAGAAGTAAAAAGGATGTTGTTCTTCCTCTCCTTCCTTCTCATTCTCTCTCTCACTCTCATATACATATTTTGATTTGATCCCATCTTGTGGATCTCTCATGGGAATGTCATTCTGGACATGCAGTTTTAGGTATTACTTTTCTGTTCTTGCCTTTCAGACCTTGTCCGGCAGCAACTGGATAGTGGGACACTGGTGACATGCTGCAGCTGAATCTATAAGGTAGTCAGAAAACCCGTTGTAATTGTAACAATTAAAAAGCCTTGACTGTTACTGTAAGTACCACTCTAACTAAATCTGGTAACACTTTTTCTAAATATCTATTTTGAGAATGCCTTGCCATGGAGAGCATCATTCTGATTAATATATGTAACAATGAGGCAGCCTTTTTGATTGATAGTGATTAACAAACTTTCTAAATCTGCAAAACTTCAGCAGGCTTAAGCTTCCAGTAAGTGCCAGTGTCTATTTTTACACCACAGCTTCCATTTAAAACAGGAGCAAATACACCAGCCTACAGCTACTGATGCTGCAGACAACATAAAAGGGGTTTTATTTCACCTACAGTGCAGTAGGAGTGCCTCTCCACATCATTGCTTAAGGACTAAGTTGCAGAGTTTTTTATCTGTCCTGCTCCAATCAGAAAGACAAAACTAAGACTTCTTTTTTTTTTATCAGAGCATTATCTAGAGATCAACTATTTATCTTTGGCTAAAATCTTGACACAAACTTATCTAAAGATCAATTATTTAACCAGACAACAAGTGAACACTCAGCTGGAGCTTTTCTTTGCAACGCTAAGTATAAATGCACTGGAGTACACAGAAAGAGTCCCAAGCACTGACAGTCTGAATGGAGAAGTCAGAGGAGAAACTACCATGACAATAAACATAAAAGGCAGGAAGTTTTGGAGTTTTTCTGTTAAAGTACTTTCATATCCTTGTTTTCTCATACCCCCTCCACATTTTTTTTCAGAGCAAATTTAGGTCATCATCAGCCAGAGGAGCTGATGGTCTCTTCAAAGATGCATTGGGCTTCTCAGAGTCTCCTGCAGCTGTTTTAAATGGGACTGAGCTTCCAGTCTTCTTGGATAAACTGTCCCCATACATAAGCACTCAACACAAAGAAATGTGAGGTTAAATCCAAGTGGGACTTCTCTAGCTGCAGCTTTTATCTGATGCTTGTCCCATCACTGTGCACTTCAAAGAAAAGTCTGGCTCCAGCTTCTCTGCAGCCGTCCAAAAGGTCATGGTGACATCATCAATATCTTCTATCTGGCACATTTTCTACAGTCTGAGGAAATTTAGTTCTTCCAGCTTTCTCCTCGTTTACTGTGTGCTCCAGCCCTCTCACCATGTCAGTGGTCGTCTCCAACAGTTTGTCAAAATCCTTCCTACACAGGGGGATCCAAAGGTGGCTGTACTCCAATTGCAGCTTCACGAGTACTAAATTCATGGGAAGCATCATTTTTCTCAACCTGCCAGCCATGTAGGTCCATATGGTTCCCCAAATTCTTTTCTAAAAGCTGATTTCCAGCCAGTCAGCTGCAGCTTGTGTTGTTACAAGGAACTATTTCGCCTTAGATTCAAACTTTTGCCTTCATGAGGTTGCTTGTAGCTCATTCCTCCAGCTAATAACTGACAATTTTATTCTAAAATAGTATTTGCTTCTAACGGCTCCAAAATAAATAAATAAAAAAATAAACCACAAACCAAACTTTTCATTCTGTCATTAATCATCCAGACTTTTCTGGTTTGAATTGCTTGACAATACCGACCATAGCAAATATGAAGATCAGAAGAGACTTCATTCATAACAGCAGTAGGTGCAGATTTGTATCAACACAGCTATACAGCATGAAACCATAACATTTACTTTACATAAAACCTTTCTGGAATTTTGTCTGTGTCAGTGGCAGGAGCTGCCCAATATTCTACCATATTTTCTATTTTTCCTTATGTATTTTTTGGCTTAATAATCAGAGAAGGGTTGCTATACCCAAGTAATAACACCTCTAGCCACACTGACAAGATACTTCTGAATTTCATGTTATAAAACTCCACATTAAATTCAGATAACTCTCCTGTTCTTTTTGTGATTCCCAAGTGTTCCTACAGAAATCATAACAATGAGTAAGCAATAGGAGCACCTCACCAAAACACCACTGTGCGCAGTGACCTGTGAGTAGATGCAGTGAGAATTCTTTCTCACCCAACCGACTCCAGGTTTCATATCTTGAAGAGTTCATCTTCTGCAGTAACAGCTACTCTTAATAGGAAAAGCTGACTCCTCAAGAAAATTGCAAGACATAAGAAAAAAATAAGTATACAAAAGTGTTTAAAATCTAACTCAAATTTCTGAGGCAATTCTTTCTTACAAAGCAGAAACTGAGAAGGCAGCCTTAAAATTAGCCAAAGGGTATATGGAGATAACAATTTCACATGGGAAGTGGAAGCCTGTAAAGCTATATTCAGAGCAGCACCTTCGACAAGCTAAAGGAATGAGCCATGTGTACTGAGAGCTGCATTGTAAGAGGTTGTCTACAAAGAAAACAGGGGTGAAAAAAATCAAGCAATGGGAAGAATAAGGTGCTATCAGAGAAAGTGCTGCAGAAGCTTATGGAAGGAATTAGTTAGCTTCCCAGATTAAGTCTACTAAGATTGTAAAAGGATACTTTTCTAACACTAAAGCTGTAAACAAAAAGTACAATAAAACTTAGCTTAAGTTCTAGTAAGTCATCAGGAGCTGCTGGTGAAAGCTGACTGACAAGGGGGCAGAGAATGAGACAGAAAGTGCTGCAGGATGGTCAGCTTCTCCAAAACCCAGCAAAATCTTGCAGAGGAAGAGTTAAATGTTAAGAAAGAGAAAATGTGTGTGTTAAGTCTTGTTTTTGCCTGTCCCTTTGTATGCATGTGTAGCTTTAGGTGAATGAATAAATACTGCTTTGTTTGCAAGAAGCTGGTTTTGTCTCATTTGAACCAGCCACTATCCCAAGTCCTTGGAGTAAAAGGACTCAAGGGTGACCAACACAGCTGAGCCTGTTCCCTTAATGCTGCTGGGAAACGAGGGGACTACAGGGGACTGCAGGACTCAAACTGAGCCCCAGAGGGAGAGTGGCTCACACAGATGGGTCCTCAAACTGGAATAAAAGGAGGCCAAAGAACTGATCACCACTCAGCTCCCCTGGCATACCCTTGGACCATGTTGAACCATAGTTTTGCCTTTAGAAGTAGAGATATACACCCTTGGGAAGAAGTTTCTGGTGCTTATCCTCAGACAGGGCATTTTCTACAGAGGTTAATGAGCCAAAAAGAACTGTGATTACCAGCCAATATCCTGCCACGCCAGGAAAGCTGAACTAGTCAATGGCATCAGCATATCATTGTTATAGAAAATATAAAATTCAAGTGGAAAAGTAACCTGAGTTACTACTGTTGGGTGCATCACTCAGTTTCAATAAAGCCTGGTATATGATACACGTTGTTAGCTAGATCTACAGAAACAACAGCCATAGGAAGCTGTTTTTGGCAAGGGATCCAGCTGTTGGGTTAAAAATAATCTCAATAAAAGATAAAGAAAAAGTAGTAGGTTCCAAAGGAAGAAATCTGATAAAATTAAAGTGTAATAGACACTTCAAACTGTGTGATCTGACCTAATAAGTTATTAATAGGGAACCATTACTCCTCATACATTTTTTATGAGGAAGGCATTGCATTTTGTCAAGATTAGTGGATTATAAAATATTTGTGCTACACAATATAAATGGCCCTACCTATTAATAAGTCTCTGGAAAGATATGCTTAAATTGAATTACATTAAGAAGAAAAGTGCCAACAGAAAATTAGGCATAATTAATGGGAACACATAAATAAACTAGAGATAGAGGGAAAAGGACATTTTCTCCATTGATCATTTGGAGGATTAATTGCTGATATGCTCTAATGACATTACCAACTATTACTGTTTTTATAAGGACCATTTCGCAGAAGATGAAATCCTTGTAACTATGAATATGTATTGCAATTTATTGCAGAAGATAATTACACTGATCACATACCTCTAATTAGTCAGTACAGTTTTGAAGGCTAAAAGATACAGCTTAAAATGTAATATACAATAAAGGCTCATTAAACTCTTCCAGTAAAATAGATTTATTTGATTATTTATTTTTTTTGCTAATATTCAAATATTCAGGCTTCCCTGTATGTTTGCAGGACGAGCCACATTGAAAGTGAGAACATGGGAAACCTTGCTTTTATTTTCCAGATCCTTTCAGAGCAGTGATACCTTGCAGACACAGGAAATTATTTTTCACTTCTCATTCACATAATGGACAAAGTGAATAGAGTTACACAGTGAACAAGCACTTTGGTCTTCTCTATTCAGTAGCATATATAAGGTTTCCTTGGATATCACAGTACTGCCTCCAGTGTGTGCAGCCACGTTCTGGTTTTCACAGACTCACAGAAACTTTCGAAGGATTTCATTACTAATCAGAAATGTGAATATTAAACTTTATTGATCAATCTTTTAAATAACATCTTAAAGATTTTAAATAAAAAAAATTATTTTGCTCACAAAGTAAAGTTCTCTAAAGAAAATAACAAAAAAAAAGTGTTAAATAAGGACACTTTTTCTAGGTGGAAGAAAAGAAAGCGGACCCATTCATTAGAAATAATCCTCCTGAAACAAAACACCTTACACTAATCCCCTAAAAACCTTATCGGCTCTCTGACACTGTTGTAACAAACACTTCCAAAGTACTGTGCCAACATTGCTCATGTGTTCAGTGGATTTTAATTAGAGCTCTGAAAGCTTGGGAAAACTGGCCGAGTGAGCAAGCTTGCTCTTTTCAAATGGCAGCACCCACCTCCCAATCACAGCATATGTTTAATTAAAACCAGTGCAAATAATGGAGACAGAAGAGAAAAACCTCCTTCCCACAAAACAGTAAGGAAAACATGATTAAGAAGGTGCATTGCAAGCTGAAGAAAGCAACACGTTATTCTTTAGGTGTACTCTGAACTGAGCATCTATGGATGGGTCCTGGGGAATCACTCTTTGTGAATGGTATGAACGGCTTCACATGCAAACCTCTCTAAATGCTTTAGAGACAGCAGAGATATTTAAGGATGATTAGCAAAAGGAAAACTAGCTGCACAGAGAGAGGCATAGAGAGAGTTCTGACTTGTTCCGCTGTTGGAGTAGTGATCACCTCAAATATCTGTCAGATAATATTTATTTTTCTAAGTTGCCATGAGAGAACGCTGAACAATCTGTCACCTTTACTAAAGCAAACCCATTCCACAGTCCACCTCCCCAAGTGGGTTAATGGACAGCTCCTGCTCCTACTAAAGCGTCAGTATCCCAGCCTAGCAAGTTCCCACTTTGCTCTGCTCTCGGATCCACTCGAGGCGTGAGAACAAAACCTACAACAATCAGGGCAGGAGAGAAAGGGTCCTGCTTTAAAGAAAATGCTGCAAGAGCCAAGAGAGGAAAACGTTGGGGCAGTTGCGCTGTGATCACTCTTGCCAGGCAATTCAGGCTCATTAGGGAGAAAAGTGAGATGAAGATTAAGCGGAGTACAGAAAACACACTAGTGAATAGAAAGAATATGAGAGAAGAATAAGAGAAGAATGAAGATTAAAAGCAATGGAATAAAAGAGGGGGAGGGGAGGTAATAAGTAAAAATTAAACACAAAAGCAAGAAGAGAAGGAAGACAGTCACAAGAGTAACCATAAATCAGTCACATCCTATACGGCACTCTGACGCATAGTTATTCTAGTTATTGAAGCAAGTTTGAAGATTAAAAATACCAGTAAAAAAAATAGGGCATTGTCATACAGTATTTCATCAGGACTTGAACCTGCCCAAGAAAGTTAACAAGCCTAAAACAGTTGTATTTTTTTTAAAATATGGAAATCCTGATGTTTCAGGGTTATCGAACACGTTCAATTTTTTTGATGTAACTATTCCTATAATTACAAAAGTAAACATTGTAGAAAAAATATTAAATAACAGAATAAATGTTAAGAAACCTAGACAGTATGTAATTAGTATTACCAGATGGTTCCTGCCACTAAATCAGACTACAAACTATATGTACTTAGGAAGTGGGGTCAGGAGGGGTACCACTGAGCACTTCTGAATGCTCAAAAATATCAAACATGCTACACATTAAAGAACTTTGTGACAAACTACTGTGTAAATGTAGAGAAAGTTCAAGAGTGATCATAGTTTCTTTTATACCTGCTGAAAAATCAGGATGAGGTCTCTCATGAAGGCAAAGAGTGAACAATAAAGACAGGCTCAGGAGTTCTTACAATGTTATATTTAAACTGATTACAAGCTACATCTAGGCTTCTCTATTTGAGCTGCTGTGGTTCTTCAGCTGTATTTAGTAAATTGTAAAGAGTAAAATAGAATTTGAGAGATGATGTTGATGTACAATAGAAATTGTTAAAAAGCAATTTTTTCTGGGGGAAAAGAAAAGTCTGGAGTCTCTTCTCCTGACATTAGGGAGTAGCATATCGTAATTCAGATTTTCTGCAGCTTTGCTGTAAACACTTAAACCCAACCAAACAAAAAAAAAGGAAACAACAAATAAAAACCACCAACAAAGGAAGCCAAAAACCCAAAGTGGAGTGAATTTTATCTTGAGAGGAAAGCTGTCACCTGCAGTTTGCATGCTTACAAGAGAATAAGGAACAACCACCACAGGAAGCAAATATTCCATCATCAAGTTAATAATTATAGTAGCAGGCAAAAGATTCTTTTGACGCGCCTGCTGAGTTCAAAGCCATGTTTTCAAGTTCTGTATTTGACGAGCTGCAGAAGCTTTGCATGTTATCACTGGATAAGCAGAAACCAAAATATATTTGCTAACCAATTACTGAAAATTAGTTGCAATTTTTCCTCATGGAAGCAGGACAGCTGCAGGGAGGCAGTAGGTACCACACACAACTCTGGGTGTGGATATCAAAAAAAGATCAGAAAACCGGTTCACATTCTGAAGAGAGATTTCTCTGAAGTTAGTGGCAACTACACTTTTACCCACAGTGTTGAACTCATAATAACCTATAAATGGAGTTCATTATTTCCAAAAAATATTACTTATTTCTCTTTCAGCTTGCAAGAAGATAGCAAATTTGTGTATCATATAAAACACCTGGAGCCAAATTTAAAATCCTCCAGCCTTTATAGATACTACTATTACTCTCTATCTTACTCTTTTAGCTTTGAACACTCGTAACATGAAACTATATAAAAGGATTTTTTACCCCTAATACCACATCCAAGTTATTTTTATATCTTTTGCCCTCTAGTGGCTAGGCTGAGAAAAATAATAATCTGAGAGATTCTTCAAGAACTGACTGCTTATGCACAAATCATTGCTGCCCCTAGAATAGCTACTTTAAGAAACCGTGTTGCTGAATTGTGATTTGCACGTGAACGTGACTGCAGCTGGCAGGGGAAGCTACCAAGGGAGGAAAAAAAGTGCAGAAGTGGTAATCAGTAAGGATGCTGCCTCCATTTAACTTTGCGGAAGTTGTGATATTCAAAATGACCAAAATTCAGATTCTGTGTTTGTACATCACACAATTAAGAGCAGTTTTCCTCTCTAAAGTTAACCCCTTTAGTCATGTCCATATGGATGCAAAGCCTGGATTTGGGTGTGGTAGAAGAGTTTCCAAAATTTTGAGTAGCAAGTTTGAATCTTGAGTTGTCCCTGGGTTTATGAACGAATGACTGCTATTTTTCAGATACACTTTGGCCTAAAACTGTATGTTTTGAACACAAATAGGCCTCTGTATTTTAAAAATTCATATGAGAAATTTCAATGGCAGAGAAAACATATTTTATAAGAAGCAGACGATACCCAGTCTGAAAATACTGTTCTGGTTCCCTAATTTGTGGGAAGCACGGTTCCTTACAACTCTCACTTTGAACAGCTAAGTTTTGGGGTGTAGCTAAAAAAACATTCTCTTCTGTCCCTACTCATTCAGAAATAATTATCAATGTAATAATTACTGGCGTTAAGATATTGGGCTGTTTTTCACAGAGACTTTTTATATCACCTCATGATCCTCTCATGTTGTTCTACGACTCCCAAGTCCTGAACTGCATTAGTACTAACTGATCATAAATCCTAGTGCCTGTCAAAAGCAGCTCTGTTGAAGAAGAGAAGACATAAAAAATTTAAGTCAAAAAGGAACTACAGATAGAAAACCTAATGTTATTGAAAATGATCAGCAAATTATTACCTGATTTATATCTGAGGGCACCAACCACATGTCTAGCAGGAAAACAGAATATCATTAAACCAGTCATTTCCAAAACCACTAATGAGCAATTACTGACACTTTCAAACACAAGAAGTCTCCATCGGATATTAATCCTGGTTAATTCACAAACCACAAGTCCTTTGTGCAGGTTAAGCCAGAGCTGCAAAGTTGTGTGCATCTTGGTTTTGCTAGGCTGACTCCTTAGTTCTCACAAGTGCCAGTTTGGTTACTTACAGAAATGCATCACTTACGTAACAGAGTTTGGGATACTTTATTAAAGTTAGAAGCACCTGCCAATTATTCTACAATTTTTGTATATCTTGCTCCCACCAAGGGCTCTTGTTCTAATGCCACCAGCTTCTGGCTTCCGTAAGCTCAGACTCAGCAGTGTCCAGAGCAAACAAAGCCCCAGAACTGCAAGTGCTGTCATTCAGAAGAAATGGCATAAGGAAGGGGGATAGCTCTAGAATATGTCGTTCTCCTAAACCACATGATGCATTCAGAGAATTAAATTTTCAACAACTCATTTACTGATAGCCACTCTGCAAGCACTACTGCACCAGCTAAGGTTTCTTGCGGTTCCACAGGCATTTATAGGACAGGGCTTTTTTATGGAAAGGTGCTATGTGGAAGCATCTCTGTTTGTCTTTCCTGCCAACATTTGTTCTCAGAACAAGGGCAGAGTTAAGAGAACACAAAACTATAACCCATTTAATAACTCTACCTTTTAGTTTTCATGACAATTATGAAACAACAACCACCTTCATCAAGAGGGGGTAGGTGATTAACTGAAGTGCATTTGCTGTTGATGGGCAGCAAGTGTAAATGAAACTGCAGCAGCTCAGTGCTTTGGGATTTTTAGAGCACATTTGTCACTGACCAGGTTTTTTGAGATCATTATCCTTTCTCTGAAGTGAATATGCTTCTGTGGAACATTTCTTGCAGTAGAATATATTTACTGTGCAAGTATAATGAAGCAGTATAGGTTCCACTAGGAGGTAATATCATTATCATTTTTCTTTCCAGAGATATCAAGCTTTCGTTTTCTCTTCTTGCTTTTTTTGTGTGCTTTCTTTGTCTCCTTTCCTCTTCTCATGGAGGGCAATAGGAGTTGTAAATAGACACTATAAGAACAGAGATCCCAGCTAACTGCAGACTTTAGATTACTGCAATTTAACTCAAACTATGCACTCGCTCAGATATAGCTGAAATACTTCTCATCTTTTCTCAGCTTTATTCTAGCCCTTCTTTCAATTGTAACTGCTCATTTAATATCTACAATATAGTATATACATGCATTCACACTTTTTTTCCTATATTCCCTACCTTTCAGGCTTTCTGTCTCAGAGCAGGTTAATTACTACTTTATGGAACTTGGTACTGTGTTTCAGCATTCTCATAAAGTGAACCAAGGAACCAGTCTTTCTTTTAGAGAAGTAATCGTTCTAAATTTTTTTCCACTCTTGAGACCTCAGGCAAAAGCCATGTGGAGTCAGCAGTACAGACTCTATGACAGCAAGCCATTTACCTAGGTCTTGAAGAGTTTAAACATATCAAAGATCACCTTTTAATTATGAATATTATTTTCTTTTATTTCTTCCATGTGTCTTTTCAACTTTGTTCTGGAGTTGTAGCTTAACACAGGAGCTGGGGTTTTGTATATTTTTTTTATGTTATATTCAAGATTATTCGGGGAGCTTAAGTAGCTTCTTTTGCAGAACCCTGCTCCAGATATCAGTGTCAACATTTTTTCTCTCTTCCTTTTTTTTTTCCATCCTTTTTATTGGTTTGGAAACCTCAATAACCCGAGGAATCAGACAAGTCAGCAGGAGTTAAGAGAAATTTATGGAAACTACCAAGCAGAGTGGGATTGACATGCTGTAAAAGGAGACATTAGGGGAGGGACAAAAAAAGAAACCATAAGAAGGCTTCATTTGGCATATGGAATGCAATTAAAAGCAAGTAGATTAAATCACCCCACACCACCAGCTAAGTATAAGAATTTGCTAAATGTCAGTAACTGAAGTTTGACTGAGACATATGAAATAATCTTGAAAGGTTCACAAAATTAAACACATCAGGTACAGTTGGCAGAGTACTACAAATAATCGCTCTGTTGAAACATCCTGAAGCCGGACAGAAATTTGCACTGCTGAGTTCCATGATGTCTAAGTGAAATGGAGGTAGAATTCTGCTCTTTGGAGAGGGGTAATTTAAAACACGGTCTTTATTTCCTTCATATTAAAAGTACTTCAGGTACCACAAACAGGCATAGCACCATTCCAGTTATTAAGATTTGCATCACACAGGGATTTTGTTGACTTCTCTACTCTCACCCTGTCTATTCCTGTGACTGAACTGATAATTCATTGTGACAAATAGTAGTCACATTACTTAAGATGTGCTCAGGTGACAATATAAGAAACAGAGGAGTGGAGAATAACAGAATGACTCTGTCCTAGAAGGCAACTGTAGGTAGCCTGCAAGTTACAGAACACTACTACCTGGAAGAAGTACATGTACAGATTTGGTATCACTGAGTTGCTTGATCCCTTTCCTATTATATTCTTTATGGCTGAAAGCTATGGCAAGTGAAAATTACATCCTGAATTGCTGCTTTCTGAAGTGAAAACTAAACAGGCTTTCATCTGTAAAACACCTTTGCAGTCCACTTTGTGAAATGTCCCTTGCTTATGCAAGGTCAGGTGCAAAAGATACTATTTGGTCACCCTGGTCCTGCTGTGCAAGATATCCACCAACAAATGGAGAGAAGGCAGTAGAGCAATTTTACCAATTATCAATTATTAAGCATTCATAGAGTGACTTGAAGTCAGACTTGTCTGACTTAGACATAACCCTTACAGTTTATAGAGGGTTTTTTAGTTCCATCCTTCAACTAGATTTCTTTGACTATGTAATAAAAGTGAGTACTCTGACTGCTCAGTGACAGTTACCTTCTTCCCCAATCATCTCCCCGGCCTGACCTTGACCTGTGCATAGACTTAAGTATTTAGTGATAATGTGGTTTGTGGTAGCAGTAACCGCAAAACAGGATCTTCCCAGTGGCTTCAAGCCAGAGCGTTACTCAGTAGTTAATGGTTGGAAGGGAATGATAACAGATATGGGTGAAAAAAATCTGAGATTTTGCATTTCTGTTAGTTTGAAAGAAAAATCTACACTACAAGTATCTTTGATCTTGCAAAATGTCTTTGATTCTGCAAAGCCTTCCTTTCAGAAATTAAAGTGTATTCAAATGTTTTGTCCATGGATCCAACATTCATTAATGTCTCAGTTGTGTAAATATGGAAAAAAATTACCTAGAGAAGTCAATCATAAGTTCTTATTTTTCTTTTTCACAACATCATTCTATGACAAGAAAACCTTTATGCAAAGCAAGGAGTAAAATTTGGCTTAAGAACAATAATGTAGTGCAGCAAATTGAGCCATAAAAGCAAAAATCAAGGACAAACTTTGACCTGCCAGTCCAGCAGCCTATCTTCTAGCAAGCCAATAAATACAGTATGTACTCAATTATCATCAAAACATACCCTTGACTCTGCATAATACTTTGCAAAGTTTTCCAGGTAGGAAATGTCATGAGGTTCTGCTACACTTGACCATTTCAATCATGTAAGCATTGACTGTTGACATTTTTGGTCAACTTTGGTGCGTGGATGTAGTAAACTTATTTCCTCAGTGAAATGTATGATCTGTTCGTCATTCTCTAATAAATACATTCTCAAGTATACAGATAATTCCAGTCCTAGGCCTCAGTCAGCCAAATGAAGTCCATCACCTTTTGAATACACTGAAATCACTGGTGACAAATACTAGACTAATGCTTATTATGATTGTCTCCATTCTCATGGTCCTGCAAATTCTGCTGTTCTCCTTAAACTACTTTTGCCTTTTGGAAGAAAAAACAAAATGTGCAATTCAGCATGTGATGGCCTCTTCCTTTCACAGAAGATCCATCCAATCTTAAGCTTCCTACTTTATGACTGGCATACTAGCTCAAAACAAGATTAATCTCCTTTAATGATATATAACTGCTTTAATTTTTAACTGTAAAATATTTTGAATTTATTTTCTAAGTATTGACAAAATGATAAAAGTTAAATTACCTCCAGGACACAAAAAAGACATTGATTAAATATTTTTGAAGGATTTTCATATGCTATAAAAGTTGTTCTTAGGCATTTTCTTTACCCATTATGCAAATATGTCAACTCATTAATAATTCAAAATAGACAATACATTAATAATTAGGATCAGCCATTACAAATCTGACCTTTAATTGAATTCTATAGAAAGAGACTGTGAAAAATGAGCCTCATGATTTATGCTAAGAATAAAGGTTAAAAAGCGTTTTCCTGGTAGATCTAATTTTTATCATTATTGCCTAGGCAGAAAAATTGAGATAAGAAACTTTTTTCCCAGTTTAAACTGGATTTTTGGAAAGGCTACTTCTAGGAAAAACACTAAAAAGATGTTCATTTGTGCATAGTTTAGTACACTATGTCACTGAACGAGGGATTTAGCAACCACAGGTACTTCAGAGGTTTGAAAAAAGTCAACCCTTTTCCTTCATTTCTCTTTGCCAAATGACCTATGGGCTTCATGATTGCATAATTCTTCACACTTAACTAATTCTTCTTCATAATTCTTCTTGTTAACTTCATCATAATGTTTAAAGATAAAAGCATTAACTGACTATATAAAAGAATGATTATTTCTAGTTGTAGGAAAACTGACAAACTGATACAGACTGTTGCAATACTGCAAGGACACTCCTACTGTGATTATGGGGCCTTCTGTTGTTAGTCCTTCCTAGAAAAGTTGTGTCTGCAATGCAACTGAAACTTTGCAGACATATTTATTTCTTGTAGATCTTTAGCAAAAACATAACCCAGAATACCCTTAAGGAAATGGAAGAGGGATGAAGAAAACGCCTAGGAACGGAACAGAGAATGAGTAAGGGGATTTTTCCCCCAGAAGGACTAGAAGAACATTTTATCTATTTAAAAGAGTAGTAATAAGCTTGGAAAAAATCAATTATACATACTTATTGCAGACACAGTACATTGAGCCTAAATGCATATAGATGCATATAGAGGGCTGTTGTCTGAAAACCATCATAACATAACAAATGTTTGGACATTTTAGTTCATTTCTTAAAGATCTTAAGTCCAAAAAATATTTGAATGTCCCAGCAGAGAAGATTACATGTTAGCTCACAAATCAAGAGTACTGCACAGCAGCATCAATTATTGCTATACAAGTTACCACATTGGTACAATGCCCTTTAAAAAGTGCTAACTTTGGGAAACTATAAACGTATCAAATGAATACACGCTATCCATTCGAACAATTAAAGCAGCTTTGTAACAGACATACGCTTGGAATATAACTGAAAGATCACAGCCTCTCTGTTCCTAAAAGGGATAAGAATAACCAAACAGCCCATTAACTCCCACTGAAGGTACACACATCCAGAACTGCAAACCTCATAATCAGCTTTTGGCTAACTGTAAACTCTTGCCAATACTCATTCTTGTAATATTCATTTTTACAAGCCATCAATCAGGATACAAACAAACTACCCCAGCCATGACCACCAAGAACAGATTTGCAGATCTTTTGTCAGTCCTCCACACGAAGTGTAAAGGAGTCGCACGTCTGCATTCTCATAGTACAAATTCAAAACCAACCTGGCTAACACAGTCACCAGTTTAACCCAGAAGTACTTACATGCCACAATAACACTATAATTTATTAGCTCCCAGAAAATGCATAAAAAGTAAGCAGATTCGTGTCCAAAAGGGCTGGTACTTCTGAGTTCACCTGCAGGAAAACGCTGCTACGAGGGTTAATTCTCTGCTTGTCTGAAGGGCTGCTATGTACGTTCTTACAGTTAAATATACATCATACAGACTTGCACTCCCTGCAGCCTGAAAGGTGCTACAGCCAGGAGAGTTCCAGTTACGGTGAAACTGAACTACAACTAATGTCAAGAAAGTGACCAGCAGCTCCCTCATTAATGGGCACAGCATGAAACTTCTTACAGAGGGCTTAACAACATCACACCCTCAACTCTACCAGAAGATCTGGAAAGTGAATTGGGTTTGTAACGGCCAAGATGTTCAGAGGTCTTAGCATACGCTGCACCTTAGCCTAGTTGGGGTACATAGGTCTTTGTATGGTCAAAGATGAAGGGAATTCTGTTTCTTAAAGCCAAGTGCACTTGTGTCATCTTAACAAGGAAAAAATTGTTCTTTTTTTTCAATTTCTATAAGTGGAACAAACGGCAATGCAGCAGAATTATGGAATTTCCCCCCTTCACCTTCATCATTTTATTGGCTAATGACCTGCTTAGGCTTAAGATAAAGATTATAGGTGAGCTCCATCCATAACTCAGTTTGGAGCACTCCCACTTTCCAGTGAAACACCAGCTGGGACTCTGAGGGTGCTCGTGCCACGCCCTTCCCTCCTGCAGCCAAGCTCTGCCACAACCAACTCAGGCAATTAGCAAAGAAGAGCAACTCAGGATAAATTAAAAGTTTTCTTGGTACTATCTGTTACTCTTCACCAACACTAAAAAAAAGGCTTCTCATATATATATTCAAATAAATTGCAAAAGTATTCTGGTTTGGCCTGGAAAATGAACTGTGCATGTCCACAAATATCTTGCCACTTACTAGCAATATTGCCAATTCTTTATGTCAGCTACCATGGGTATATACAGTTACATGCACACAATACTTAAAAGGGCAAACTCCTGAAATAGTAACATGACTTGGAACACTCTTGTGCATTCCAAGGCATCAGATCAAGACATTTCTCCACAGTAACAAAACTTATTCTTACTTTTTCATATCTCTGATATCACTTACATTATAGCAAAACTAAAACTAAAACTCCTCTCCACAAGTGTAACAAGTTTTTCATGATGTCAGAGGAAACACAGCATTACAGTAACTGATTTATTTCATGGATTCAAAGAATGTTTTCAATATATTTTCATTTTTCTCAAGCAATTCCTCTTTTCTATTTGATTGTACATGTAACAGATACAAGTGGCAGACACTATTTAAAAAGACAAGGTGGGAGAGGGCAGCTGTAATTGTCATTATTCTGCTCTGTTGCCATCTGTTCCACCTATGGAAGAAAAAAAGCCTCTTATTTCATTATGAAAAAGGTTGCAAAAGTGCAATTGATTTTGTTAAGAAACAAAGACTCATTATCATTCTGAAGACTGGAATTGTGCTCATTTCGTTGGACTCCCTAGATAACAAAGAAATAAAATTTAACCCAGCAATTCCTTCACCTGCAAAAATGCTTATAACTAAAGGAGATCATCCTTTAGAAAGACTTCAAACTGAGTTAAAGTCCTTACCCAATGAAGAATTGGCAAATGACACCTGGAAACTTGCCCTATTAGTTAATTATTGCTATTGTTTGAAATCACCATTTCATTGTGAGATTGAGAAATATTTGCCCATGCATTTCTTCATAGAGCTAGGTATAATTACCTTATTAATTATTAGTACCTATCTTTCAAATGAGAACTGGGAAATGAAGTATATAATCAAAATTAAATGGGCAACATGGAAAAACGAAGGGATAAAACCCTGCTGAAACTAAGCATATCAGTTCTCTACACCAGAATACAAAACATGATTTTAGTAGAATTACCTATCCAGCTATCCACACATTACTGCCTCCATTATGGCAAAGCGGGTTTTTTTGTAAATACTTGCCCTTCAAAGGGTAGGAAATATTAAATGCTTTATATTAAAGTTAACATAGATTGCTTTGTAAAATTGCCCCCCCCCCCAAGATATTTGGGCAAGTAAGACAATAAGTCTTTGTCCCACCAAACAGAAGACACTTAAAATTGTTTGTGCCCATGAGCAGAGTGCTTCACTGTTTTTCTTAAGTCAATGGTATTAGTCTTTTGAGCTGCGTGCCGTAACATTCCCGGCCTTTCTCCACTATTTTAAAAACAATGTATTTCAAAAGTTAAGACTGGAATCAAGCACGGGACCCCATCTGTGATCTGCGGAGAAAGGAGGGATGGAGTCAGGGAGGGAAGCAGAGGTGGAATGTCAGAAGAGAGAAAATATTCACTTACTCCTAACTCTTGTGGCAGGGAGCTGAACCAGTTGTAGACCCTGAACTTGGAAGGCAATTGCTCATGAGCAGGCACCCCCTTAGCTGAGAGGGCGAGGTGATCACCAGCTGGTGCTGTGTCCTGCTGCAGCCTCAAATTGACAGGCAGCACCTGCAGCACTTGAGCCCTCTCCAGTGCTCTTGCTCCAAGGCCAGTTAGCCAGGGTGGGAATCCTACCCATGGCCAACCAAGAGCTTCTAGATCTATTTATTAGACAGGTGATGTTACATCTCATGCAATAAAAGAGGGGATGGGCGACAAAATCAACAGGTATAAAGGATCAATGTTAATTAATTGAAATGAGAACCAGCACTGGAAAATAAAGGTGATATTTGAGATTTTTTTAGAAATATCACTCAACACAGTTTTTCATTTAAACGTTTTTACAATCAGAATACCCTGCTTCTTTGCCAAGCATGTTTACCTTGACTTTTTAAATATTCTGTCGTATCTCAACAAGATAAAAGTAGTGAAATAAGTCATAGAACACTAGAAATTTTTGTGCTATGTTTTTCAGTGTTACTGTGTTGCTTATTTTCAGTAAACTGGCTGTTGAAAGCTACTGCACTGCAGACCTGTAATTTTGTAAAACTGCTTCATGATTCTGTCAAATAGGGACAAGTAGAAGCCCATAAAATTAACCGGCCAATTTAGAATGGGTGGCTGAGATGACAAAAACAGAGTAAAGGTTAAAATGAAAACAAACTATAGCAATTCTCAGTACTTCACCAACATAGACAGAGAGGAAACTTCTGTTACCATGACTCAAATAAATTCTCGAAATAGCATTATTTTAAGTCAGCAAGTGTGGCTGAAATTATAGAAATTACTTCCTTTTAATCCAGTGAGCGTGGCCGACCATAAAATCTGTAATATTAATGGTATTTAATCTAGACATAAAGCAGTGTGCTTTGAGAATCAAACCCAGAAAACTAGCTGAGATGGAGCTGAAAAGCCTTTCAGAAAAGTTTAAAATGCTCCTGTCTTTCTGCACCTAGGACACTGCAGTTCCAGGCAAAGGAAAATACAGCTCTGACAATCCTTAGCAGCAGCTATGACACCACCAGGGTCAGATCCAGAGCCACTACCCCTTGCAACAAAAGATCCCAGCAGATAACCTCCAACTTCTCTAGTACCTGTAGAAAAGGAGCCAGTTGTCAATGAAGGAGCAGTGTGACTCAGTGACAACATTTTTTTCCTACACTTTCTGAGGTATATCCTATTGATATTAAAAATAATAGAGTAAGATGAAGGAAAGACACATATTTCATCTCTGATATAATGTTATGTTATGACACTAGATCAGGCACAAGCTGAAAAAAAAATCACATAGCTCAGAATGTTACACACCTTCTCATCCAAACCCTGTGAGATTAACTTAGCAGGGACCTCTCATTACAACACTGCTCAAAGTAGAAGCTACCAACCTTCCCTTTCTCCAGTTACTGTTAATCTAAGTTGACCCACAAAAGCCTTTACACAGATGACCGTCCCTCCAGGCTGATAATGCACCAGTGAATCCTCAGGAAGCAGAGACAAGTAGGATACAAGCTCAGCAATGAACTAGTGCCCCAGTATTTCAGACTGACCTTTGCATATATATCACAAGCTGAAAGAGGTCTCTCTGAGACACATTCAAGAGAAAAAAGCAACGAGTCCTGAGGATCATGAAGCACTCTGGAAATGTTTCTTCTCGCTTTGTCATCTATCCCATTTATTTTAATGCTTTTAATTGTGCTGTGAATGCAATCTCCCATGTGTTATGTCAGCTCTCAGAGAAAATCTAAGAGCTCTAACAGTAGCCCTCAAAAGGCCTGTAGCCTATTTTAAACTGTAGTCCTCTTTGCTCTGTCTAGACTTCTTTTTCTCTCAAATCAAGCTGTAAACTCTTGGAGAACACTGCCTGTCCAGTGCCCAAAGTGGCATCCCAGCCCTCAGCACCACTGTTTCAGAAATAGCAAAAAAACCTTGGAAATATCACTCTTCCTCCAGGTCCTTGGTATGCTTCGGTTTCTCAAGCTGTACCTTTCCACAACCAGCACATCATGCAGTGATTACTTTGGTATTATTTAATGTCATCAGCATTTAAAAGCATTGATAAGTAAGTAATGCAGCATTATGCGAGATGCATGCATCATTTCAATGGCTTGTGACAAGGGAGACAGGAACCACTGGGAAAAACAATGGGATGTTCATCCTCCCTTCCTCGCTACCACCTTTCACCACTCAGCCTGCCCTTCCCCATCCCAAACACTATCCCTGCCAGTTACCAGGCACTCTTTGAGCCACCACCATGGGCACCAAGCAGACTGCTTGGATTGCACCAGGGAAACGGTCCTGGCCACTGTGCTGGCAGCAGGCCCTGAGATTGCTCTCATTCACTGACTATGGATACTGATCCTCTTCTCGTGGCGGGGATGGCAGTGTTCATACAGCACACTCTGGAAAATTATCATAAACAAAAGCCAGGCTTACATAGCACAAAAAACACCAGCTTAGGCTGCCTGTATTTCCTCAGAAACAAAAAAACAGACAGGGCAGTGGCCATGCAACACACAAGCAAGGAATTACCCTGAGAGTTTATGCACATGTGCACAGAGTGTCACACAAGCGGTGCATATATGTGACCAAAACATTACTTCCGAAACACACATATATTTAGGCACTCTGGTTTCCATAAGTCATCAGCAAGGGGCTACCCCTGCTCCTGCAAACACTTGCAGTGATGGAAAATTCCCCCGCAGTTCTTAAAGACCCAATAATTGTGCACTAAAACATATCTCATAACTTTAGAGCTCTGACTTACCTTGAGGCTGTTTTTCAGCAGCAAGTTGTTTGTGACTACATGAGTTTGCACTGGCGATCTGTAAATGCTATACATGATTACAGGTCTTTTTTAAGACAATATTATCAGTTTGTTAACTGAGGAGAAGAAATTTTGTGAGAGGAGGACATCTAGCGATGTGATATATATTTGCATGCTGTTTCCACACACACCTGAGTTACCGATCTAGTGAGTAACAGAGGATTTGAAGAGTATTAAAAGCGTGCAGATGTGCAGCTGACTTTGCTAGAAAATAGGAGACCTGGGGGTTTTAAAGGATAACACCCAAAACAACAGCAGCAATTCAACCACATAAGCATGAAAATGATCTTTTCAAAATTAAATGTTGCAAAGACTTAGTGATTATCATAGAGTCATAGAATGGTTTGGGTTGGAAGGAACCTTAAAGATCATCTAGTTTCAACCCCCCTGCCACAGGCAGGGACAACTTCCTGTAGATCATGTTGCTCAAAATTATTGCCACACTAGCACTAATAACCACCTACACAATTCATGCAGAATAACCATTAAAGTCATGATACACTTAGCAGCAAAAGATTTCTATTGAACTACAAAAATGTTCATTGTAGCAGTAACTCTGAAACACAGTGTTAGTTATTTTTTAAAATTATTTTCTAAATACTATTTCTTTTAATTCTCCCAAAAGCAGAAATATTAAATTTCAAACTGATAAAAGTAGTTATTCTGCTTTGTGGTTCACCTGAACTAAGATTTTATCAGTGAAGCACTGGAAATTCCAAAGTATATACAGACAAACACAGCAACAGTTATAACTGTCATTGTTAGCACATGCTTTTGAAGTGTCTATTACTTGGAGGAAAAAAATGCCTTATATCATAAATGTAAACCAAATATAGGTATCAAAGTCATGTGAAACCATTAACATCTGCATATATGCAGTTTCCAGAGGGATATCAAAATAGCCCTTTCATATTGTTCAAAATAAAACAAAGTTACTATGGCAAAATAATAAAATAGTTAAGGAAAAAAGTCAGTTAAAAATTTACAAGAAAAAATACATTTTCTAAGAAGTTGGTTAAATAAGGATCAACTAGTCCTCATGGTCATTGAGTAACTCTACAAAGACAAACATTTCCTTATATGTATTTCTTTGTTTTTTAATTTAGGGGCTAAAACTATCTGCACCAATAAATCTGTACGTGCACCTTGCACATGCTGGTTTTCCTGTTGCACTAGCAGTATGAATAGCATGTTCCATAAAATCCACTTCCATGCCTGATACAAAATGATTATCTTTGAAGGATATTGCCAAGAATGCACTTGCACTGTGGAGGAAACAAGAGCTGTTTATCGGAATTACTCCCTTCAGTTAGATATATAACAAAGAAAACACCCACAGCTGAGATTGCCTCTGATTTCAGCTTTTTTATGTGTATGCATAGAATACCTCCATGATCCATATCACTGGCATTGCAGAAAGAAAAAAACCCACAACAAAACAAAACACAACACAAAAAAAAAGAAACCCAGAAGAATATCATATTTAGGAAACAGTTCCAGGAAAAGCCACAGCGTAGCAGAAATACCCCAACATCTGGGCAGATGTGCTGCAGTGCATTTTGCTACTAACAAACATCTCTCTAGCCTGGAAACTGCCATCTTATAGTCTGCGCTTTGCAGGGCAGGCACGGTCTCAAGGTCCTGCCCAAAGTCACTTAGGAAGCTTGTGACTGAGTAGGAAATCATGAGATAACCACTGAGTCTGGCCAGCCCCTTTGTGGTAAGCTGAACTTCTCCTGAATAACTTCAATTTTGGGGAAAAATAACCCCTGCTTATGGCACACAGCTCTTTGAGAGTGTGTTTTCATTAAGCTAATAACTGTCTGAGTTGCAGTTACACCTGTGTGCTACAGGCAAATACCAATACAAGCAAATCTCTAAGTCACAGGGCACATCCATAACATTTGTTCAAATCATATTGAGTAATCACATGCCTGAATCTGGACTGAAACCCAACAATTTGTACTGGAACAGAACCGAAACTCAAAGTGGACTTTTTCTAAGAATAGCTTATATCGGCAAGTCCTGTACTGTATGAATATTATAAACCTAGACATTAATGGATAATATCAGAAGTAATAAAAGGTGGTATCAAGTCAAGAAATTACCTGGTATTTGTTTTGATCATTAGCTGATTATTACTGTAGCTAAGGACTGATATAGAAGACAGGTCTCAGCGCAAACAGCGTATCTAATAAGCAAGGCATGGGTGTACTGCTTCAGTCTGCTCCGTAAGAATCATAAGCTGGTGGAATATTCCTCAGATGTTTTCAGAAACCTCTTATGAAATCTACATAGTAATCACAGTACTGAAACTACCATGTTTTCTGTGTAATTCTATTATTCCTGATGCAGCTGTGAAAAGTTTTGTTATCCATCAAACTAGAAAAGAAAAACCCCACGCTATTGATTTCAATCCTTTGCTTTGCTTCCTCTATTTCAATTATTCACACACTTTATATACCTTTCTTTGAGGGTCTAAAGATGCTGACCCCAAACTGGAAACACGAGATTTGTGGAGAGGCAATATCTAATGGGGCTGAGCTGGCTAGGTTGTGCAGGGAAGGACACGGCAGAGCACAAAACTAATGCTGTTACGACAACATGATAGTATTAATGACTGAATTTGTGAATCAGTTCGTGTTGCATGCATTTAGCACGACGAAAAACATATTAGACAGGGAAATGTGAAAACTTTGGAGGTTTGGGTAATACAGTGTATAAATACAAAGTAGTTTGCTTTTCAGCAAATTTTTTCATGATTTTAATTACTGTCTTCATGTTCAGAACATCTATTTCTGCTAGCAGCAAAATTTCAACTGGCGCAGAAATATTTGTTGTAATTTATTCCAGTACATACATTGAAAGAATTAGGAAATGTACCTTCAGTAGAAATAACTACAGATAAAAAGGAAACCCTGCTTTTCTCCCATTGTAGAGCCCAAAGCAAGTGCTTTTCTCAATTTATGCTACTGGAGTTTAATAGCTTGGAGACTGTCTGCAGACAGCCTTCTTTATGGAATTCAGTGGAATTCTGTACTATTTCCTATAGTTGCATTTCCTCAATAATTATACTGGTATGCAAAGCATATGACAATCTAATGGGGAGAGAAAATAAATATACATTTAGTCTAAAAAACTAAAATTCTTGCATTTTAGCTGACACAGTCCACTGAATATGGCAGCAGCAAGACTACTGATCAACTTTATAAGGAAAAGTAATGCTGGGTGCCTTTCAGTCTTATTACCATAAGTTATTCTTAAACTCCATTGATTATTGAAACAAAAATTGCATTTCCCTTACACATTGACAGTTTCTTTCAGGGAGAGGGGAAGTTTCTTTGTCATGCAGAAAAATTTAATTTCAAAGTTTTCTAAACAAAATTGGCATTGACATTGCTGTGATTATTACAGTCAAGCTTCTGATTTTTAATATTTTCAACCTGACAGATGTATTTCTCCTCAAATAAAAAAAAAATCCTTCTTAGAATAAAAATATATAGCTTCCTTATATTTCCCGATTCTGAAAATTACCAGATGCCAAGCTGTGAACATAAGGAAATTGAAGACCCTTGAGGGTGACCTTAAGAACCACAAAGGTGGGGAATTGTGATATAGTGGTTTAGGCAATTTCATTGCCGCTGCTTGGTGCTAGAAAAATGAGAAATGGGTTTTCTATTACTAAATATAATGAATTCCCTTTCTGTCCTGTCTCAAATTGTCAAACTTCATTAATGAGAAGAAAGATGTGGTGCATACATACATAAAGGGTAATATGAATATACATATTTAAAATGGAAAAAATGCTGCACATTGCTACAGGAGGACCCTCTGCATCAGACATTGCATAATTATTTCTGAATGAGATATTTCAAAATTCGCAATGTAATGCAACTTCTGTATCTTCAAAGCAATTTGTTATTATTTGCAAAAATGGCTACGTGCTTCTTAGGTGCAGAGATGCAGCTCGGTGGCTGTACTTCAGAATAATGTTTAAACCACGTTTAACTTTCAAGCTATGGGTATCCAATGGAACAAGGCAACTGCTTGGAATTAGGCTTAAAAATCTTGCTGAATCAGGGTATAAAATACATCATAATTTAATAATTACACTTTAATTGTCTTGTGTGGCTCAGTTTGGTTTTGAGGATAGTAATGGTTGTGTTTTAGTCTTGTATACAATAGTTGAGTAAATATATTGTCAATAAGAAATACTCAGATTTGATAATCACTGCAAAATAGCCATAAATATAATAATAATATAAACTGAAGAAATTCACCTCATGCAAATTTCTATTTATCCCCAGCCTTAAACGTAGACTAAGTTTAAGCTAGTTCGACTATCCTGGGGGTGAAGGAGATGCCTGGAATCATCCAGGACCCTACAACTGCATATTCCATAGATCTCTTATTAATCCAGCAGGTACCTTGAAAGACAATATGAGGTTATATATGTCTTACAGGCAGAATGAGTTCCTCTGTGATCCACAACGCTTTCTGGCACAAGACCGAACTTAAATGTCTCAACTCTACTGGGAATAAATTATACCTAAGCTTTCCAGAACACAGAAGTAGTATTTAGACATCTAGTAACAGCAAGACTTCTGCAACTAAAGAAGTGAAGCGTGTCATACTCTTCTATGGTCCTTATTGGCACGTAAAGCACAATGGATTTCTTCTGTATGAAACTATACAAAATAAATGGATGTTGGAAGTCATTGAGCAACTTGAACACATCTAATGTCCCAGTAGAAAAAAATGCTTCATAGTAATTCAAAATACCCTACTGATGGAAAACCTGAAACTGCAAGCTCTGAACCAAAGGCAGCGGAGAAGTCTGACCAACGTAACTCATTTTCAATATATGCTCACTTGCAGCGCCAAGTGTTGTATCACTGTATTCTGGTCACGTCCTCTACTTCAGCAGACCCTGCTCACAAAGTACCACCTCTTGAAGTTCAGTGAAAGTATCTCAAAGTGAAGAATTGTTTTCTTTCTGAGCTGTTCTGCAATCACAGACTCCACAGGAGGTTGTATCCCTGTATCTAACCTTTTTACTCACTACCCAAATCCTCCATGGCATTAATTAGATTGATGCTTGTATTGGAAAGGATTTTTTTTTGTTCGTCTTCACTTGCCTTGGAAGTGTCAAAGCTTCATCAAATTTGATCACTGGATGTGCTCCTTGGCCTCCCTCAGGATTCCTGAGGTCCATCTGTCTTCAGCCTCCATGTCCAGCCTTCCTTCCAGTGGAAAGAAAGGCAGAACAGACACGGTAGGGAGTTGTTCAAATGCACCCATCTGTTATTGTTTGCAAAGTCAGTGCAGCAGACTTCCAGTTTACACACAGACAAAGGGGGTTTGCAAATTAATTATCCCTCAGAATTATTGCTCTAGTACTCTTCCCTCTGATAGATGCTTAGAGCACTGCTCTCTCCCATTTATGCAGGGCATGCTTGTTTCTGCTGCTTACTTAGCAATCCTGAATTTGAGAGACAGTCTAGAAAATATGAAGTTTTAAGTTCTGAACATTAAAACTGAAACAGAATAAATGCATGCAGTAATAACCAGGAAATCTCAATTTCAGTTCTGCGGGGAAAGATTATTCCATCTTCCTGGAGTATGCAGGACTGTTGCTGTTTGTGCCCACACTCCACACTATAATGCTCTTTAAAGAAATGCAGGCTTAATTATGTAAATAAAGGCAAATTAAATTAGAGTGTGGATAGTGTGTTTGTCACAAGTGGCTAGCTATATTGGAGACATCATGCAAACAAATGACGTTACACAGGTCTGAGTAAATCCAGCTTAAGTCACCAGTAAGTCTGCTAAAATTAACAAAATTTAAAAGTAGGAGGAGCTGTTATGGGTAAAAAATTTGTCCTTAGAGTCAGTGTCCTTAGGAAAGAGAAGATATCTCACTGTTGATTTTTAAGAGTTGCTGTTGTTTGGTCCCTCTTGTCTTCATAGAAACATGAGACTAGCATTAGTCATTTTAACTGAAGATACCACAAAAAGCAGTCAGTCACATTTAAACACTACTACCTATCGACATTAGGGGAATCTACTTACATTACGACCATAAAGCAGTAGTACAGCAACTGTCTCGCATGTAGATGTGTGCACAGAAACAGAAACAGCAGCAGCAGTTTCCAGTGACAGTTATTTTCAGGTTTCTCAGTGTTATACGTAGAGTCCTCTAGTGGACAAAGAGCAGCAAAGCTTCAACTTCTCCCCTGACCACGAAATTGGATGGAATGAATTTTCCCAGCTGATCCACTGATCAGCGCTCTAAACAAATCACTGCCTTTTACCATAACAAGTTCAAAAGGTCGGTGAAGGCCATGCAGGGATGAGCAGACGTTGGCAATTTGTACTGAGCGCGATGGAGGTCTACGAGTGGCACACCCATGCGTGCGCAGCACATCTCCCCATCAGCTGGGCCCAGAAACGCAGTCTGCCTGGTAGCCGGACCCTGGGTCCCAGTCTCCCCAGTTGCTGGCTCCTGGACCTATGAGACCTGAAGGCCACAGCCCTGCTCCAGTTGCTGGTACAGACCACTTCACCAGCACACACGTGTATACGTGCAGGCACCCAGAGGTGGCCAGGACTACCTTGGTCCTGCAATAGCAGGTTTCTCCTCTAAGAAAACCATAATAAGCCCTTTGCAATCCCCAAATGCTCTTGCCTTGCACCCCATAATTTGTCCCATTTCCCTGGATAGTAACCTCTCTCTGCTCAGGGTTGAGTCACCATGATGGGTGTCACATCTGGGACACTGGGGCTGAGGCTTTCCTGGGACAGCCCTGGGAGTGACCAGAAACAGTGTGCTCTCCTCTGAATCCAAAGTTCTGCTTCCTGTCTGGTTTTGTGTATATATCCCTGTGCTCCCCTGGGCTTCTGGAAATGGGCCTTTGAGGCACTGATGGCTCCTGTGCTGGGCCTTCTAGCAACGCAGCAGGGCATTATTTGGCCTTCCCCACTCACCATTGCTTGTCTCTTCTCCTTTTTGGGTGTCCACAGAAGCTTTTATCACATAAACTAAAGGATAATACATATATTATATACTAGGAAAACAAGTCCTATAAGGAATGGTTGAGGGAACTGGGATTGTTTACCTCGGAGAAGAGGAGGCTGAGGGGAGACCTCATCGCTGTCTATGGTTGCCTGAAAGGGGGCTGTGGGAGAGCGAGTGTTGGTCTCTTCTCTCAAGTGACAGGTGATAGGACAAGAGGAAATGGCCATAAGTTGCGCCAGGGGAGGTTCAGACTGGATATTAGGAAGAATTTCCTTACCAAAAGGGTGGTCAGGCACTGGAACAGCTGCCCAGGGAGGTGATTGAGTCACCATCCCTGGAGGTGTTTATAAAATGGGTAGATGAGTTTTTGAGGGACATGGTTTAGCAGATGATGGGTGTAGTTGGACTAGATGATCTCAAAGGTCTTTTCCAACTGGCAAATTCTATGATTCTATATACTTTGATTATATTTAGAATGACTTATAAAGATGATGACTCATTAAAGCCTTTTTTTTTAGAAATATCAAAATAAATGTCAGAATTTCCTTCACTTCTTTTTAAAAATGTCTGCATTAAAGTCAAAGAAAAGTACATGTTGAACATGTAAAAGCAAAAAAAAAAGAACTTTTGTTGAAGTATACCACATTTCCAAATGTTGCACAGACCTTGTCCCAGATTGTTTTTTTAAATGATTATTACAGTGGTGCATTTCAACTGAGCAGTAATCACAAGCTCAACCCAAGATTACTTTCAGACTCTGTAACAGCATTCCTCCACTGTCTCACCTGCATATGGGGGGCTTCTTCAAGACCTGGGGTTGTTTCAGCTGACCCAACAGGCATGTTTTTAGCTACACCATGAGTATAAAATAATCTTTTACAACTGAGAGGCAGCGAGTGGGCAGAAGTAAAGTAGTTTCTTATAGGAACAGTCAGCCTCAGAAGCAAGAAGATTGATGGCCAGTATTAACAGTAAAGATAAACCCAAGGCAGGGTGCCAAGAGTTATACAACTTGCATGACATGCATTTGGTATCTCTGTCCAGGCCACCTGTGATCTCATATATCTTGCTGTGCTGTGGCTGGACAGCTGCAGTTTTTTCTCTAACCACACACACACAGTGGGCAGAATTTTTGAACAGGTAATGCTTTGCTTGCACGGTCCTGTTGAAGAAGCCCGGGAGGCAATCAAAATTTCTGGCTGGAACACATCCAATATGAAGTGGAGAGAGAATGGGAAAGAACTGGTTAAACTCATAAAAATATCCCAGGTTTACCTATATTTACTAATACAATATGTAAGAGAGCAGGCAGAAGCGTTGTGTTCCTTCAATACCAGGTATATGCATCGAACAGCCTGTGTTAATACGTGACTGCGCAAGACCTTCTGTTGGACAGGAGTTGTAGTTTGTATTTTTAAAATGAATGTTATCTTGCTCAGGAAGAATTAAGTGTCTTAACTGTATTTATTTTCTATGGTCTTAAAACATAATCTGGTGCTAGAATCCTGATGCTAGGCGACTTCTTTTTTTCCCTTCCTACTGATAATGAATTATGCCAACTTGAGGACAGAGCAAAAAATTCTTCGGTGTCAGTCATGACAAACCGCTCATAGATTACATTCTGAGTATCAAATTCATATGACATACTTTTCAAAACTAATTTGCAAGATAAACCAACACATGGAACACACTGTAAGTTTTTTAAAATATTAGTAAATAAATCAAAATGTCTCACTGCTTGGAGCCCTGTGCAAAGCAGAATAAACCAGAAATATGCAATAAAACTACTATTAAATGCATCACACACACACACACATCTAGCGATGTGTTTCAGTAAGCTCTAATCACGAACCATGACAAGCCACTTCAATCAGCATGACATAAATGAAAAATATTATACTATTCCAATGCAGTTACTCTGAGAAACATCTCAGAATTAGAATGCAACAAGTGCTTAGAAGCATCCTCTCCACAGTTTAAATTATAGTAGTATAATTTTGCTGCACTTATAAAATTATGTTAACCTATTTTTTAGAGGTCAAATATGAAAATGAAGAAGAACTAGACAATGAAATGTACAAAAAACCATGGGCAACTCAGACAGCCCTCAAGAATTTATGATTATTCTATGCCTAAAGTGCTAAACTTCTCGTAGCCTTGCCAGTAGAAGTATTTCATGGTGTAGTATGGACCTGTCTTTGTTTCACATCCCAGAAGATGGCAGCAGTCCCACATTATTTCATGGATTTAGAGACGTTTGCTGTCAAGTCTGGTTGTGCTTCTTTATCCCTTTCTCCATTTAACCATTAAAGAAGTAAATATTTCTTATCACTTTGCTGCTAACTTATAATTTGTACCTGAAAATTTATCACTTATTCACAGCTTTTTAAGTTTATTTTAAATGAAACGAAAATGATACTAAATCCACTTATATTAAAACACTTTATTAATGGCTTTCTAAGAGGACATGGAATATTATTTATTTACTGTAAACCGATGCTGAAGAGATATCAACAAATATTAATGGTTCTGGGCTCATCTTAAGTATTATATTCTGTTTTTCCAGCTCTTCCATAGAAGTTTAACAGAAGGCTGGGAGAACTATGAACATTTTCTCAGATTTGCAGTGAAAGAGCATATACTTTTTTTAAACAAAGCTGGTCGGTTATTTTTGTTTAAGGAGGAATAGTTTAGATTAAAAAAATATCTATATTAAAGCAATTACACTTTTTATATCATGGAATAGGGAATAAAAATGTTCACCCCATGTATGCCCTATAACTAATTACAACAATCTTAGCACTGCTGACAATTCACCAGTGCTAAATGACACACACTGAATGCTATAGAAAAAAAGTGCAATCTCATTACAATCCAGAGTAATGAAATGCCTTGCTAACAAACCAGACTGACAATAGAAACTGATGAAGCCCAAGACTGTGTATGGTTTTAGTGTTAGAGACTAGAACTGCTAACTTCATATTCTTTCATAAATTTTAGGATGACATCTAAGATCTCTTCTGAAAATCTCTTCCTTGGTTTCATAAAGAGCCTTCAGCACATCTTGGAATGCTCTGGGCACAAACTCAAGACTGAGAAAGTCTCCTAGTATGCTCTAAAAATTATGTGTAAGAAGTTAATAACACTAAAAACATGAAGAAAAAAGTGGAAAAAGACTACTTAAATACCCAAAAACTCAGGTTATTCACTACCAACTATGAAGAAGTCATATAGCAATGGTTCTCATTTTTAGCGTGTAGAAATGGATTCTCTCAATATTGTCTTCATATAGACCAAATATTTTAGATCTTAGACTTTCAGTTTTCAAGGGTCTTTTGATTATTTAAGGAAAGTTCTGGCCTAATTAAGTGCAGAAAAAGGTTTGAAAAATGTGTGCCAAACACAGGTAAAAGGTAAAAAAAGGAGAAAGATATAAGACAACCTCTGCTATGCTCTGGCATTGAAGAATTTTTAGGCAACTTGTTACATGGAGGCAGTTTTGAAAGCTTGAACTTGGTTATGAATGAAGCAAATCCAAGTTTGCTACTGAAATTAGAACTTTGTGGTCTATGATATTTATCTCAATTTTCTTTGTACCAGCTTCAGAGAACTTGAAGTGAATATGAAACTGCCAATCAAAATGTACCAGACTTTAATATTTGTTTTCAGTTTCTCCCTGAATTTTATAGCATTCTAGCACAACTTTCAGAGCTCTGATTCCTAAAAACTGTAATAGATATGAGGTGCACTAAAAATCAATGTTACTTCCCTCCTTGTACTATATTACTTCACTTAAATGAGCTGGTGGCAATGAAAAGTGACAAAACATACTTCCCTTAAAAGACTCTTACAACAATGCTACAGAAATTTTGGAAATCTTTTTTCTCCTTTTGCTCCTGACAATTGTCATTCTGAAAAAGACAATTTTTTTAAAAAAGCATATTTCTCCCATCTATCCCTTGAAGTTTTCTTTGACCGTGTAGAGTAGACTTCATAAAGCAGTGAACTAACATGATGAGCTAATGAGAGTTGAATTTACACCTACTTTCAGTTTATAAGCACGTATGGCTTCTTTACATTTCATATATGCTAGAGTTAACAATTACAATATTTTGTTCTTCATAAACAAGAACCTACTGAGGGAATGCTTCATCTGCATACTTCCCCTCACACTCCCATGTGAAATATATATTCATAGCAATGTATCAAAAATTACGTGGGGGGCCGTTCCAGGTGCAGAAATTTGCTCACCAACGTTTTTATTTCATTTTGTTCGTGTGGTGGCGTTGATTGCTTTGTTTTTTCTTTTTTCTGAATATGACAGATTCCTAAAAGAGCAAAGCAAACAAAATGTAAGCAGGGAATTACGTGCTTAGTTGAAGTAAGCCAGAAACCAAACCTGCTAGTGTGGCAAGCTGCATCTGCTCCCTGACCATCAGGGAAGTTTTAGGGAGGAATGGGACTGCATGCCTGGAAGAAATGGAGAAATGAGGAACAGAGGAGAGGGTAGAATTCCCCTTCCAGAAGGAGCAAACTGGAAGCTAGGACCAACCCATCTCATGGCTGAGATGCAGTCGTACGTAACACATGAATCCTCTGCTTAGCCTTTTCTACTTTTAAAGGATGGTCCTACAACGTTCAAGATCAGTTCTGAGTAAAGAAAGATTTCAGTTTTGGCAATGTGTATGGCACAATTGAAACACAAAATGAAAGCAAAATAAACAAACTATCAAAAATCCCAGAGTCATCAGAATCTTATTCCAGAAATACATAACGATTCTTCAGTTCAGGCTTCCAGCCATACTGTGGTTATTCAATAGATGTATGAATACACAATACACATGGTTTTATTTGTTTTTATGTTTCAGTTTTAAAAGTGTGGGGCTTGTGGTGTTGGCAATGCAGGGTGTTTTAAATACCTTTAAGAGTCTGTAAGCTTCATCTTTCTAATATTATTTTAAAATCCAGATTAGAGAATATCCATATTGGTCTTTCTTTGTGACTCCAAATACATGTATATGTAAGGAAGCAAAGAAAGCTTAAGTTCTATATACTTAAAATTGCTCTGAGGTAAGTCATGATGTTGCTGTGAAACTTTAACAATTCTCCCTTCTTCTTCAATCACTACTGATAAAGGACAAGTGGCAAAAAGACAAAGGAAGTTGTCATCCTCTATACACTGCTGAGATGGGTCCAACTTTATTAATAGATATTACTTATGACTGGAGAAGATACATGCCAGTTATCTTCAGTCTTTATCATTCAGAAAGTATAAATATTTTGGCATTTTATAATCAGACAGGAAAATTTCTCTGTCTCTTTGTGAAATCACCAAGTACTAGATATCAAATATTATTTTCAAGAAAGAAATATATTTGATATATCTACAAGAGGGTAGAGTAGCGCTTCTACTTGGAATCAAAGGCATATTACAGGGATACAAATCAATTTTAATAGCTAAAACATTAACTTTAACACACAAAAGTCATTGTACTATCAGCAAAGAAGTCATGAAAGCAATACATAAAATACCTTTAGAATTGTGAAAACTCATAGAGACCATTATTTTACCATGTTTACTTTGGCAGCAAAGTTCTCTTAGCTTCACCTCTCCTGGCTCCTGCAGAAGCCCTTTCCCTACCAGATGTGCTGGTACAACTTTTATCAAACACTTTGTCATTGCAATGGTCTCCATTAAAATTAAAGTAATCACTTCAAAAGCAGAAGTGTCATTTTAATCTGATCTTTTCACCAGTCTGATGAAAAAAAGAAAAAGAAGAGACAGCAAGAGACAGCATACAAGCAGGCACCACAGGAAAATTAGGTGTCTCTAAAAATGGCTTTACTGCAAAACAAAGCATTCCACACAGTTCTATCTAGTAGGTCGTATTTTCTCAGGGATTAACTCCAATGAGGCAATTATTGGTAACTGATGTGAAATTGGAGTGATTTAAAAATCATGTAAGATTATTTTCTAAATGAGATCATAATCAAGGTGTTTTAGCTTAATTTTCTCAGACTGTATGCTCAGCTGAAGTCCTGTACAAGGGCAAAATCAGGGACCCTCAGAGATGTCATGTTAGAACACTTTGTCCCTGTGTACCTGTGGTTCAATGAGATAGGTCTCTGTCCTCCACCAGTGGCAGCTAGGAGAGCCATCCAGGTGTAAATGGGAGAAAAACTGCAGTGATTCTGTAAGCAGAGCTTTCTAGGCACTGAAGACACCTCCTGAAACCTTGCTAGCATCCCATAAAAGACTGGATTGGAGAACAATCCAATAGTGCCTTATTTTGCACACACTCCAGACAGAATGTATCATCTCAAGTTTGCTTTCAAGTGAAAGCCAGGTTAGTACCACACGCATCTATTGCATGCCTTTATTCCCACAAATAATAAAACAGAGTTATGTTTCATATTGTGGATATGGTTTTGAGGAACCTTCTGGGAAGAGTCATTTCCACAGGGGCTATTTGTGGATTTTGGTCACCATGGTCTTGCCCTCCTCAGCACCTCTTTTCTCTGCTATGCTTTCTCACTGCGTCCTACTTGCTGGCTCCAGCACTCATCAGCCTGCAGTGAGGCATTCTAGATCATTAATCCAGCAGAAAATAATTCATTATTCTCTGCAACAAAATTTACAGTGCTTAAGAGATGGAAAAAGAATTGAAATAAGCTTCAAAGCTTCAAGTACAGTACCCTGAGTTTCATCTCATCCATACTAGAAACCTAATTTTAAACCTTCTTTTATGCAGAGAACAACACACTGCCCTACCTGATTTTAATTGTTGATAGGCTGCATTCCATAGCCCATGCAAACAGAGAACTGTTGTGAATACATGATCTCTTCATAACCAAGCCCCTTCAAATTAAACAGTAACTTTTTCAGTTTAACTGAAGACTTTATCACTTGTATTATATATATATATACTATGTTATATATACTTCCTTTCCAAACACTGACAAAATCATTAAGCAGCAGAGATCTCTGATCAGCAAAACTGATCTCCGCAGGTTGTCATGAGAAACACAATTGCCCAGCAATGATTTCTTATTTCTAATTACTATTGGGACTTGTCACTTAATCAGTCCTAAATTAATTTGTACCATGTTGATTTTGTATCACTCTGGATAATTAATCAAGAAGCCACGAAACACTAAGGCAAATGCCTCACAAGAACAAGTCTGCTACATTAAAAATATTATCTTTATCAGCTAAACTTGCAATCTCATCAAGAAATAACTCCACAAGCAGCCATTCTACCAGTTTGTCCAGGATCATTGTCACAGCTGATGGACTAATCACCTTTTATATTATCTTATTCAATCTTGTTGGCTATTCATGCAATGCTAGCTTTCTGCCAGCTCAGGGATCTTCTTGGCCAGATGTTGGATGAAGCCCTTCAGGAACTGCTGGTTTAAAAATCTTACTGAACTGCCACTCATAATTAGGTGATGAATAAAGACAAAGAATATATTTGTTCATCATTCTTCAACAAGAAGACATCATCTGTTTGTTTGCTTTTTCCTAAATACAGAACATAAACATAGTGGAAAAATCTAAGCTTATGAGTTGTTCTTGAAAACTCCATAATACCCACCTAATAATGAGCCGATACAACTGGTACATTACAACCTTTTTAATTCTTAGAAGTTTATTTAGATTGTCCTTAATACTTATGACATGTCATTTTTGGTTTTGGGTTGGTTTTGGGGTTTTTTTTTTTGCTTATCAGTTTTCTCCTTCTTTGCATATAACTTAGAGCTTGGTAAAAAATGTACAAATTTTACCATTTGAGTATTGTTAGTAGTCTTGTGGATAAGCTTACTATAGCTGCTGCTTAGCATCAGCCTCACCTGAAGTGGGAAGTTGGCCAGCCAACTTTTTAATTAGCATAGTAGCAGCAGATGCTTAAGCAATAGAATGCAGATTTAGAATGTCTCATTTTTCTTGGAGAACTGTCTGCATTTTTAACATGAGATCTTCTGAAAAAGACGTTTCTATGACCATTACAAGCATTGATTTGTGTGTATGTCTGTGTGTGTGCATCTAGCTTTACTTCCCCATAAATATTTGAAAATATAGTTCTGTTTCTACTCAATTTTCCAGATGTCCCTAAGTCACCAACAAATTAATGAAAATTCAAAAGCCAAGATAAAATTGACAAATTAACTGTAATGGTGACTGCCATCATCATATCATGCCTCAGAAGATCTATGTAGGCCAGTGGCATTGTATTTTCCACAGTTGTGAGCAGAGCTACTGCTAGTTCACACGCATTATCAGATACAGATCTGGGGGAAACTAGGCTTCCTTATTTCTTGTATGAAAACTACAAAGTTTTTTAAAAGATATTTCTTCTACTTGATTTCAACACTGTGAACTGACTATGAAAAGTGCTAAGAATTTGTATCACCCCCTGACAAAGTTGTTTCTTTAAAGCCTAGCAGCTTGGCTATTTTAGCTAAGGTAAGGCATGCATCTAATAAACTCTTTGGTAAATAAGCCAGATGAATCACCTTGAAGGAGTACCTTTCTCTTGCCTGAATACTAAGGAAGCTTAGACAGCTGGCTCAGATCAGACACCTAATGTTTTAGATAGCTAAAATCAGTGAGATGAATCTGGCAAAAGGCCTGGACTGGATCACTGGGAAGTCCAATGTATGTGTCTCTTACTTTAGCCTAATGACAAAACCGTCAGAACATTAAGACGGACCAAATTGTTGCCCACAGTCCCTCTGCCCCTCTGCTAACATTAGGTTTAATTGCTAAATAATCTGAATAAGGTGCCCTCTAGTATTTATGAAGTCTTACAGATCAATCAATCCCGTACCCTGGGAGGTGGTGGAGTCGCTGACCCTGGAGGTGTTTAAGGGGAGATTGGATGAGGCACTGAGTGCCATGGTTTAGATGATGGTGTTGGTGTTGGTGTTAGTGTTGGTTTATAGGTTGGACTTGATGATCTCAGAGGTCCTTTCCAACCTGGTGATACTGTGATACTGTGAAACTGTACAAAACCAGAGAAAATTCTAGCATGCAGGGTAGTGCTCTATCATAAACTACATGATACACCTTTGTGTGACTATGGGATTCGGGTAAGAGTTAAGCTACTCACTGGAAGTAAAGGGCAGGGCATTTAAAGACACCAGAGAACAAAGAAATAGTGGAAACTTATGTGGCTCCTTTCTTTCTACAGTATGTTCCATAGAGAAAAAAAGTATTCCCTGAGCATGTAAGACAGACCTGCTTCCTCATCCCACAGGCTGTTCATGCCTCCCAGGAGATACCCAAGCCCAGTTCTCACTGGGCACAGCTGAAACCACCTGGGAATGGCAGTAGAATGAAATTACTGCTGAGGTTGTTCAGATGCAAAGGAATTTCTTTTCTTTTCAATTAATAAAAGAAACAAAGAAAAACAATCTTCTAGCACATGCTTTTTAGTTATTGGCTTGCAAAACTGATGTAATGAGTGCAAAAAGCCATCAGACTATGTCTATCCATTTAAACAATCTCAAAATTTTCATGCCAGCTCGGTGTGAAGAGACAGGCATGTGTCCAGATGTAGGTCTGTCTGATGGATCAGCAGGTAGAGCAACACTACTGATATATTCCCTTTCTTTCCCCACCTGTCTTCTCACTGGCTCATGATGCATTTAACCTGGACAGAGAAGATGCACTTAATCCAGAAGAAACCCTGGCATTCAGCAAGTGCCATGACCTCACCTTCGCCAGGACTAGCATGGGGCAGAGCCCAAGTTGTGGCTGGAAAACCCTGAGATTCTCCTTCCTGTTCTTACCGGCCAGAAATGGCAACAGTAGTGCTTAAAGCCAAATACAAAATCTGTTTTAAACATTTGAGCTTCTTTTGCCCCATTTTCAATGGCATTATTACTGCAGACCACCAGCCTTTCAACACTGTTAGCAGAGACAGCGATTTACAGGACACAGCAAGGGCCGATATAATCCCTGCGCATTCATACCAGATTTACCTGTAGTGCACAATAATGCAGCCACAGCTGTGCCACACTCATTTTCCCAGCTCATCCCCTGAAAAAGGAGTTTCCATTTCGGAAGCAGTATCTCAGCACACCTCTGTTCCACCACACACTGCTGCCTATGCTTCCTTACAGCCATACAGATCCAGCAGGGCTTTAGTTATAGAAGTGAATTATATTGGTGCTTTGGCTGCTGACTATTTCTTCCTATTTTAGAGGTATATCACCAGGTGAAACTATTACACCAAAACACCTCAGCGCACCATTCTGGTACAAGTTTGCCACAATTAAGAAGAGGAGGAATGCATTTATTTCCTAAACATGCCTACTAGCAATTTCTTTCCACTAAGAGGATTTCACAGACTAGGTTTCATCCTGGAGTGTCTTTTCCACTAGCAGGAAATTACTGCACAGCTTTAAAAATGTCTTTTTTTTTTTTTCCTGTCAGGGAGGAAAAGCCCAACTATTTTCACATGTTGTGACAATCCAGAAATCCTGTATCTTTTTACGCATCAAAATGCTTTCGATCTGTTTAAAGAATGTCTCTAGCAGTTCTGTTTGCATCTCATTTAAAGTCCCTGAAATACAAGCTTGCTGGGCCATTGTAGAGACAAGGGAAGGAGCCAGGTGCCTGAGTAAAAGGCAAGGTCCATTGGCAATATCACAGTTAAGGATTTTTCAGTGGGTTGCAGGTGCTGTTTTGCTTAAGTCTCTTGCAGGAGGTCAGCCCTGTCTCTCTCCAACTCTCTGTCCCTGAGTGAGAAGGGATAAGGCTTTACAATTTGGGAGCACATTCCTTCTACCCTGCTACCAGCTTAGACTATTTTGCAGCTGTAAGTACTTTGATTAAAGCCATGATTTCTGACTTCACATGAAAAGCATGAGGTACCTTTGAGCTGGAGGACAAAGCAGAGCCATGCCCAGTCCTGCTTGTTGAAAATAGGATGAGAGATGAGAAACAAACCCAGATAAAGATCAACGAAGCTGGAAAAACACTCTAGAGGGTTATTGCAGCCCACCAAGTGCTGCTGGAAAGTCCAAGCAGGACAGGGCAACTAACTTCCCCTCCTGGAGGATTTCCACTGCTCTGCTAGAGAATACAAAGCATCCAGGGACAAACTCATGAGCTGTGTGAGCCACAAAAAAGCCAGCCTAGGGATGTTCTCCCTCAGCATGTAGCTCTTCACAGCACTGGGTGTGAAAGACTTGCAAACAAAAACAAATTTCCAGTGCACTACCCAGGGCTGATGAGTAGACATTCCTCCAACAGAGAAGAAACATCTGCACAGAGATGTGGCAGAGACTGCATTGGTGTTGTCATTAATAATGATACAGACCTCACTGAGGTAGGAAAAGATCTTTAAGACCATCAAGTCCAATTATAAGCCTTGCACTGCCACCTTCACCACTAAACAACATCCCTAAGCACTACAGCTTTTAAATCCCTCCAGGGATGGTAACTCCATCACTTCCCTTGGCACCCCCTTGCAGTGCCTGATAAGCCTTTCAGTGAAGAAGTCTTTCCTAATGTGTAATCTAAGCTTCCCTGACAAAACCCGAGGCCATTTCCTCTCTTGTTGCACCCTGTCTTCCAGACAGATAAATACAACAGCTGTAAGAAAGAAAAGAAGGGTAGTTGTAGTTGGTGACTCCCTTTTGAGGGGAACTGAAGGCCCTATATGTATGCCGGCCCCAACCCAAAGGGAGGTTTGTTGTCTTCCTGGGGCCAGGGTGAGGGACATTTCTAGGCAACTTCCTGAGCTAATTCAGACCTCAGATTACTATCCACAGTTGGTAATCCAGGCTGGCAGTGATGACATCAACAGGAGAAGTGCCAGGGTAATCAAAAAGGATTTCAGGGCACTGGGTAGATCAGTCCATGGGACAGGTGCACAGGTAGGATTCGCTTCAGTTCCTGTAGTGGCTGGAATGAATGGGGAGATGCATGAGGAGAGAATTAGGAAAACCTATCTTATCAAGAGGTGGCTAAAGGACTGGTGCCACCATCAAAATTTTGGGTTTTTTTGGTCATAGGGCAAACTCCATACTACCTGGTCTTCTTAAATCAGATGGGCTTCATCTGTCTAGGCAGGGCAAAAGTGTTGTTGCCCATAAGTTAGCGGGGCTCATCAGGAGAGCTTTAAACTAGGTCTGACGGGGGAGGGGATTGATATCAGGCTCTTCAAAGTTCAACCTGGGGTGATAAGACTGAATTTAAAGTAAGATTAGCAGCCCAGCTGAAGTGCTTGTACACTAATGCACGCAGTTTGGGCAATAAGCAGGAGGAGCTGGAAGCCATCATGCAGCAGGAAAGCTGTGATGTAGTTGCCATTACAGGAATGTGGTGGGATGACTCGCATGACTTGAGTGCTGTCATAAGAGGCTACAAGCTCTTCAGAAAGGACAGGCAGGGTAGGAGAGGTGGAGGGGTGGCTCTGTATGTTAGAGAGTCTCTTGACTCTGTAGAACTTGAGGTCACCAACGATAGGGTTGAGTGCTTGTGGACCTGAATCAGAGGGAAGGATAACAAGACTGACATCCTGGTAGGAGTCTGTTATAGACCACCCAACCAGGATGATGGAGGGTAGCAGTTATTCTACAAGCAGCTGGCAGATGTCTCAAAATCGCCAGCCCTTGTTCTTGTGGGTGACTTCAACCTGCCGGATATCTGCTGGGAGCTCAACACAGCAGAGAAGAGGTAGTCTAGGAGATTCTTAGAGTGTATGGAGGATAATTTCCTGCTCCAACAGGTAAATGAACCTATCAGGAGTGAAGCCCCTCTAGGTCTGCTGTTTACAAACAGAGAGGGACTGGTGGGAGATGTAGTGATCGGAGGCCAACTGGGGCACAGTGACCATGAAATAATACAGTTTTCAATATTCAGGGATGCGAAGAGGACCACCAAAAAAACCTCTATGCTGGACTTCCAGAGGGCAGATCTTGACCTGTTCAGAAGACTGGTCCAGAGCACACCCTGGGACACACTCCTCAAAAACTGGGGCGTACAAGAGGGATGGATGTGCTTCAAGGATAAAGTCTTGAGTGCACAGAAACAGGCTGTACCAATTAGCCAAAAGGCAAGCCGGCGGGGAAGACGACCACCTTGGTTGAACAGGGAGATACTGAAGGAAATCAGAGATAAAAAGAGAGCCTACCGACTGTGGAAGGCAGGGCTGACTGCTCAGGAAGAGTATAGGACTATAGTTAGAACATGCAGAAGGAAAATCAGAGAAACAGAAGAGCAATTTGAAATTAATTTGGCTTCTTCTGTTAAGAATAACAAAAAGTGCTTCTATAAATATATTAATAACAAAAGAGGGGCAAGGAAAACCTCCTTTCTTTGTTGGACCTGGGGGGGAACGTAGTTATCAGGGATGAGGAGAAGGCTGAGGTATTCAACACCTACTTTGCCTCAGTCTTCACCAGTAGGAGAGGTGACCCTCAGGATAACTGGCCTCTGGAGCTCACAAGATAGAGACAGGAAACCAAATGCCCCCCCTGTGTTCCAGGAGGAAACAGTCTAGGAATTACTGAGCCACCTGGATCCACACAAATCAATGGGACCTGATGGATTCCATCCTAGGGTGATGAGGGAGTTGGCGGAAGAGCTTGCCGAGCCACTCTCCACCATCTACCAACAGTCCTGGCTCTCTGGGGAGGTCCCAGATGATTGGAAGCTGGCAAATGTCACGCCAATCCACATAAAGGACAGCAAGGAGGACCCGGGCAACTATAGGCCTGTCAGCCTGACCTCAGTGCCTGGCAAGGTTATGGAACAGATCATCTTGAGTGCAATCACACAGCACCTTCAGGATTGACATGGGATCCAACCTAGCCAGCACGGCTTTATGAGGGGCAGGTCCTGTCTGACCAACCTGATTTCCTTTTATGATCAGGTAACCTGCCTGGTGGATGAAGGGAAGCCTGTGGATGTAGTCTATCTGGACTTGAGCAAAGCCTTTGACACTGTCTCCCATGGCATTCTCCTGGATAAACTGGTAGCCCACGGCTTGGACAGGTGCACTCTCATCTGGGTTAAGAACTGGCTGGATGGCCGGGCCCAGAGAGTGCTGGTGAGCGGGTCTGCATCCAGCTGGCGGCCGGTCACCAGTGGTGTCCCTCAGGGATCAGTGTTGGGTCTGGTTCTGTTTAACATCTTCACTGATGATTTAGATGAGGGGTTTGAGTCCATCATAAGTAAATTTGCGGATGATACCAAGTTCAGAGGGAGTGTCGACCTGCCGGAAGGCAGGAGGGCTCTGCAGAGGGACTTTGATAGGCTGGAGAGATGGGCTGAGTCCAACGGGATGAAGTTCAACAAGGCCAAGTGCCAGGTCCTGCACTTTGGCCACAACAACCCCATGCAGAGCTATAGACTGGGGACAGAGGGGCTGGAGAGCAGTCAGGTGGAAAGGGACCTGGGGGTACTGATTGACAGGAGGCTAAACATGAGCCAGCAGTGTGCCCAGGTGGCCAAGAAGGCCAATGGCATCCTGGCCTGTATTAGGAATAGTGTGGCCAGCAGGACGAGGGAAGTGATCCTTCCCCTGTACTCGGCGTTGGTGAGGCCACACCTTGAGTATTGTGTTCAGTTCTGGGCCCCTCAGTTCAAGAAAGATATTGAGGTGCTGGAGAGGGTCCAGAGAAGAGCAACAAAACTGGTGAAGGGACTTGAGCACAAGTCCTGTGAAGAGAGGCTGAGGGCGCTGGGGTTGTTTAGCCTGGAGAAGAGGAGGCTCAGGGGTGACCTCATCGCTCTCTACAACTGTCTGAAAGGAGGTTGTAGACAGGTGGGGGTCGGACTCTTCTCCCAGGCAACCAGTAACAGAACAAGAGGGTATGAGCTTAGACTCTGCCAGGGAAGGTTTAGGCTGGAGATCAGAAAAAAGTTCTTCACAGAGCGAGTAATCAGGCATTGGAATGGCCTGCCCAGAGAGGGGGTGGATTCACCATCCCTGGAGGTTTTTAAAATAAGACTGGATGTGGCACTTAGTTGCCATGATCTAGTAATCATGATAGTGTTGGATTAAGGGTTGGACTTGATCTTGGAGGTCTCTTCCAACCCAGATAATTCTATGATTCTATGATTCTATGATTCTATGATTCTATGATCATTCCACTTGTGACTTTGCAGAAGAACCCAACTCCCACCTCGCTACAGCCTCCTTTCAGATAGTCATAGAGAGCAATGAGGTCTCCCCTCAACCTCCTCTTCTCCAAACCAAACAGCCTCAGTTCCCCCAGCCCCTTCTTTTGTGCTCCAGAACCTTTCCCAGCTTTGTTGCCCTTCCCTTGATGCATTCCAGTACCTCAATGGCTTTCTTGTAGTGAGGTATCCAAAACTGAACACAGGATTCAAGGTGTGGTCTCACCAGTGTTGAGAACCAGGGAATGATCCCTTCTCTGCTCTTGCTGGTCTATATTTTATTGTTTATACAAGCCAGGATGCTGCTGGCCTTCTTGGCCCACCTGAGCATACTGCTGGCTCATGTTCAGCTGCTGTTGATCAGCACTCCCATGTCTTTTTCTGCTGGGCAGCTTTCCAGCCATGCTTCCCCAAGCCTGTAGCATTGCATGAAGGTGTTGTGACCTGAGTGCAGGACCTCAACTTAGCTTTGTTGAACCCCATCCCATTGGCCTCGGCCCATCAATCCTGCCTGTCCAGATCCCTCTGTAGAGCCTTCCTGCCCTCAAGCAGATCAACAGTCCCACACAGCTTGGTATCATTCCCAGATTTACTGAGGGTATATTCCATACCCTTGTGGGAACCTGTGCCTGAGTTTACACATCCCTTCTGTATCATTCAACTGCCAAATAATCATTTTCTTTGTGGAAACAGCAATGCATCTAAAGGGTGCATTTGCTCCAACAAGCCAGCACAGCTTTTCAGGGGTTCAAGCAAAGCAATGCCTTGTTGCATTATTAGGGCTCTTCCCCACTGCAGAGTGCATCCACCCACATCAAGGTGCACTGTACGGTCATCCGTGAGATATCCTGTGGCACCAGGATAATCAGGAGCAAACATCCAGCAGTAGATTAGCTCCTGGGTTTCAGCTTGTGTCATTGCTGTTTAGCACCAGCTATACAGTCTCAAAACTAGACTGACAGAGTGGTCAAAACCAGTATCCATGACTGCAAGGAGCTTTTCCACCTGAGCACAGGAGCTGCAACCCCTACCCCGACCTAGGGGCTCGAATTCTCCTGTACAAGACTTGAGCACTGAAAGAATAAATCCTGCACAAATGTCTTGGAAAAAGGAAGGATGAGACAACTCAATTTGCTGAAAACAGTTGGTGGGATCAGACAGGCAACACTTCATTCTCCAAGTGAAGGAGTTGAGGCCAAAGAAGCTGAGTTCTGCTGCTGCAGCAGGGTGCAACTCCCTGAGTTTATCATTTGATATCTCCTGGACTAGATTGAAAACTGTAGCTAAACATCCCTAGCTAAGCAAACACAGCTTCTCTGTTTATAAATTACTAAGTGAATATTGAGGTATAATTTGTCATCTAATTACATCAACACACCCAAGCAAGATTGTTGTATTTGAAAGTGAAGAAGTTTTGATTTATAGCGAAATCAAGTTGTATCAGCAGGTTACCAAAGCCACTGCAAACAGCAAGAGGAGTCTTTAATGGGGGCTGGGATGTTGGGTTTACAAAGTTAAGAGTCAAGGGTTATTCTATCACATGCAAGCCTGCTAATGGCCCATAGAAATCAAGAGGATTGAGAACTCCTTAGCCCATGCACAACTCACAGCAACGGCTTTCCTGCAAAAGCAAAAGGAAAGCACCTATCTTTCACTGCAGAACAACATGCTAAGAGCACACAGGGAGTAAGAGACAGCCACAGAAGACCAGGGGTCAAGAGGAATCATGGTCTTGCTGGGCTAAAAGCCTCAGAAGGCCTCAGAGTCTAAAAGCCTCTACAGGCTCTGTAGACAGCAAGGGCTCAGCCAGGTGTCCCACCTGTTGCTCCAAACAAGGTAAAATGCAGTAGTTAACCCAGGTGCAAGGACAAAGCCTCTGATCTGATCTTCACATGATCCCCAATGACAAGAAGGAGCAGGGACATTTTTGCAGCAGTGTTATCACAGCTGGACGCCCACCAGGTGTCCAAATCCCCATTGTGAGAGCCTCATGTTTGACCCCACAGCATTTTGCCCACAGTTCCCCATTAGCTCACCCATCTCTCAGTCCAGCATGGGTGCAGGCTGCTTTCTCATCCAACCATACACTAATGAAACCACTTCCACTTCTCTAGGCTCATGTTCAAGTTCCCATGTGGGAAACATGCCCTTTGCTGTGGCATACAAAGGCTTTCCTTGTTGTGTGTGTCTCACGGACATTTAGTGCTCATGAAAGGTGCTCAGCAGGGGCACAAAAATGATAGGAGCTAGGAGCAAGAGGGATCTTGCCCAGTTTCCTTCTACTCTGTTAACAACAAAGGGAGGAAAATGAGAGTTCCATCAGAAATGGAAATTCACCATGGCATGGAGTAGATACTGCCTGTGCCTGATTTTGGGAAGGGCTACATGGTATCTACCCCTGTTCTTAAGGTTTTATGGCTCCAAAGGAGCTCCTCACAGCCTGCTGCACTGCTCAGCACCATCTTTGCATCCCACTATGCTTTTCCTCCTTGGAAGCAAGGGTTGGCCACAAACACAAACCAGGAAGTTGCAGGCCTTCACCTCAGCAGCATCAAAGGCAGAATACTGTTTTCTGCCTAAATATAACATGCACAAATGGGAAAAGAGGCAGGAAAACAAGCCCTGTCCCTTCAGAGGTGCCAAAACACCATAACGGGAACACAGAGTGTCCTTCCTTCATCCTTCAAGAGCATCTGTAAAGCCAAACATGGGAAAAAAGGCCAAGAGACACTGACACCGGAACCACGTGCTCAGCGTCGCCCTGTAGGAGGTGTTTCAGGTACCACCATTGCCTCGAGAAGGTCTGGCTGAGCCCCATAGTGTCTTGGCACCAGTGACTGCCAGTGAGAGGTCACATGCCCTGTCTGATGCCCAGGGACAAAATTACCTCTAGTTGTGGTGGGGAGAGAGGAGACCACAAGCACCCTTAGCCATGGGAAAAACAAGACTTGAGAGCATTGATTCATGGGGCACTGGGGCTCTGAACCGTGGCTGAGGGGGAAACAGTGGGAGGTTTTTCCATCCCTCTTGTCCTTGTCTCTCTTGTGCTGGCTGGGCTGGGGAATATCACATCGCTTTGGTCTTCACAGGGACAGACTGGGTGTTTTGGGAGCTGCCAAGCAATGAAGCAGCTGACAGGCAGGCAGAGGAAGGATAGGCAGAGGAAGGGTGCCACCTTCTGTCCATGAAAACCTCTTCAAGTCACAAAATGGGCCAAATTTCCAAGCTGCATCTTAAAACACATGTTCATGCACCCATGGTGCAGTCCACCAGGGTAGGAGAGCCATTAGCAAGTCAACCCAAGTGGAAAGGGGAAGATCACAGAGGACACTTGAAATGGGGAGACCCCTACACCCCACATAGCTGGTGAAAATTGCCTATGAAAAGTGAAGAAAGTGTCCTGTAGGACATTTCTCCAACCTACTTGGACACAGGGAGCCACAGTAAAGAAAACCAAGAAGTAGCATGACAAGCTCTGCACTGGCTGAGCTGAATTTTTCTTCTACTTAGCCACTCATCACTGGTGTATCCTCCTGGGCCAAGGGGGACAGCACAAACAGTGTCATTGCAAGCTAATTGGGTGGCATTAATAAATATGCCATCTAAGTGATGGGTACAAGATCTGGACCTCTCCTCTGAAGGTTGTGCTAATTAATCTCCCACCTTCCTCCTCTGGTGTCAGGCTTTCTCATAAAGCTATTGTTGGCCCTAATTAAAAGGCTCTTCAAGATGAGTGTCCCCTGAACACCAGACATATTTTGACAGTGATATAATAATTACAGAAATCTCTTTGATAGAATCATAATAATTACCCAACTGCAAGAAGAAAGGTCCTAGGAGGTGAAGACAGAGAAATGGCAGAGAAATCAGGAACTGGAGCCCTCATTTCTTCTGTGGCTGGTGTTTGGCAAGGGAGAAACAAGCCCAGCTTCCTAAGACTTGTTGTTCCCTGCCCATGGGCATTGCCTCTAACAGGGCATAGTTAGTCCCTCAAGCAATGAACTGCAGACATTCTTTCACCAAGAGCTCCCCAAATACCTCAAAGCTGTCCCAGAAACACAGCCTGACATCAGTCTTCTAAAGGAGCAGCCATCATAAGCTCGTCTCACTTCCCTGAATCTTCAGGAAGCTCAGGGTGTTACTCTGTGTCCACCCAGAGCTGTCAGCATCCCCTCCTCAAGGGCCAGACTTGGCTCTACTCTCAACTTTGCTCTTCTCAAGCCTTTTTTTTTTTCCTTCACTAGACTCAAGGAGTCCAGCTCCCAGGAGATGCCCCTGCAAGACTATTGTTCTTGGCTCGATGAGTTTCAGATGTTCCCCTAACTCCTGGGCTGAGCATGGATATCCCATGGGCAAAAATGCTGACTCAGATCTGCAGCTGCCCATGGTGACTTCCATAATATCCAAAATGAAGAAATGACAGTTAATGATCCCAGTTTCAGATCAGGCCTTGGGGGACAAAACCAGGCTTGGATCAGAAGTGGTGTCTGCCCAGCTGATGAGTTTTATACTGCAAGAGGCAGCAGCAAGGGTTTGGGTACCCAAATGCTTCTTTTAAAATTTTGATCTTGCTTTTTTCTTAATGCTTTTTTAACACAAACCGAAGGTTTTGGAAAGGGCAGCCTTGCAGGCAGAGAAATAATTTCCCCATGCAAGATGCAATGTGGCAGTGAGGGGCCATCTCACCTGACTGGAATAAACCAAGAGGTTGCTCTTTTGATCCAAGAAGTGATAAAAAATAGAAAACAGAAGAGAAACAGCAATAACAACAACAAAGCCTCTACTGAAAATGTAAGCTGAAAAATATGGCAACAACAGTATTTTTTGCAACAGTCCCACTTAAAAAATCCTGTAATGATTCATAATGACCCATCCAACCCAAACCAGGAGTACCTATGACCTACCCATCAGCTTTTAGCATCTTGCTAACAAGCTTAAAAGCACCTGTAAGGAGAAGAGTTCAGCCACAGCAAGTGCGAAGGAAGAAAAGCAGATCTTGCTTTTAGGGCAGCAGTTGTCTCTGGAGGAGGTAAGTGCCTTTTCCTCCCTCTTTTACTACCAATTTCTGAAGAAATTAAAGCACAGTAATTAAAGTGGTTGGTGATGGGCAACTAAAAGTCTGGATTTCAGCAAGTAAGGGGTGGGGGTGGCATTTTGCTTTCCCTGAACTGCTGAGGCATCCAGCAAAGACAAGAAATGTAAAACTCTAATGAATCAACTCTTCTGAAAGCTGCTTTTCTAAGCAGCCTGGTGGTGGAGAAATTCTCCAGCACTCTAGTGATAAACTCAAGGCAGAAATACTGCTCCTAGATAGGAAAGGGGAGGTTTATGAGAAAGTTTATTGCAGTGAATTACATCTTTAGATTACACAAATCCTTTCTCGTGGCTGTGTGCCTGCACCTAAGCAACAGTAGACATGCCGATAGGCAATTGTGAGGATCTGAGTTTCACGTGCACCTATCAAAATGCTGCCAGGACAGCGGGAAGGGAGTTATCCATGCTGGATCTGTCCCACGCTGTGCTTCCAGGGCTCCCACAAGGGGCTGGAGGGTCGGTGGCTATTACAGCCTTGGACATTTCTGTTTCTGCTTCTGTTTTCTTGAGAAAGACAAATGCAGATCATCTGGTGGTTGTGCCTCTCTGGGCTGGTGTTTGCAGTGCTGATCCCATCTGGCTGGCAGATGAGCCCCAAGGACTTGGATGACAACTCCAGGTACAGGGCGTTGGCAGAGCTGGTCTGGGGAGACAGCTGTCATGGGTAGGGGCTATTGGAGCAGCTCAGCCCTCTCCATTACTGCTGATGCCAGTTCTCCTGGTTCTGGGGCTGTTGTGATGTACCTGTTTCTTTTGTATTTATCTGGACAAGCTTCCTCCTACCTCTCTAGCAGTCCACGTAGGACCATAGCCATGTCCTTCCCCAGGATTTCTCAGTTCTGTCAGACCAGAAATAGGCTGCACAGGGGGGCAGAAGGGCAGAGCCAGGATGGGGCAATGATCTGGGCATGGTGCAGTGCCCTGGTCCACACTGGTGGCCATGTGGGAGGAAAGCCCTTTGAGGACCTTCTGTCATGAACTTCAAAATCAAGTCTCTGTCCTGGAGATGGAGGAGGTGGATCGGACCCTCAGGGCAGCACCACGCTCCCTCCAGGAGCAGCAAGCAGGGACCAGGGTGGAGGCACAAACCCAGCACAGCCAAGCAAGACTCAGGGAAAATAATAAGGGAAAATAATAATAATGTCAGGAACAAGCCTGGCCAGACTTTTATGAATTATTGTCGCTTTTCTGGAGGACGCTCCACACAGTAAAGCACTTTAGAGGACACAGCCCCTGCCGGAGGGACCTCATGCAGGGAGGGTCTAGGAGGTCCATTAAACCACGTTTTCATCCCCTATCCTTCTCTCTCAAGCAGGTGGCAGTCGTATGAATTGCGAAGAACCCAAAGCTTCACATCCAACGTCAAGCGACACTCGGAAGGCACCTTCACCAGTGACTTCACCCGCTACCTGGACAGGATGAAGGCCAAGGACTTTGTGCACTGGCTCATCAACACCAAGCGATACAGGTGAAAAGGGGAGAGGGGAATGGGACCACACTGGAAAATAACTTCTCCCCATGCCACAAGACCCGATCACAAGGAATAAGACACTTTTAAAAGTTTTTTCTCCATGTGTTTCCTTATTTTCAGCAGCTACATTAATTACAACCAAAAAAATCAGTAATTTAAAATGCCACAAATCAGCGGTTTCCAGAGTGCAGCTCCCTACGCCTGATGCTGCTTCTTATTTTCACTGGCTTACGTGGATTCTCTGGTATTCATTTGCAATAAAATAAGAAAAGGAAAATTAAGCTGTTGGGGGGGATTTAATAGATTATGACAGGATGAGGTTGTTTTGTTCTCACCATGCTTTCTTCTTTCTTCATATCAGTGTTAATGTGGTGGGGTCATTTGTATTCACAGGGGATATAAGCAAGTTTCGATCTCATCAAAGCCACGTGACTGCTCCTTGGCAAAGGAGAAAATCCACATTGAGGTTTCAAAGCTCCGAATGTGGTTTTAGGGAGTGTTTCTGTTCTGTGAAGCTGTTTGGTGTTTCTTTCTTTTTTCATTTTAAGGTACAATTAAATGGCAAATCAAGGCATCAGGTTTTCAGCACCACCAGCCAGGGGTGTTGTAGCCCTACACTGCTGGCAGTGATCGGATGCTCCACAGGAAGGATTTATTCATCACATGGAGCCATGTTAATTCATTCAGTGTTTCCCCATCACCTCCTCCGAAAATTTGCACCCACACATCAAGCTTCCCTTCAAATCTGGATTTCTCTGGCTTCATTTTCTCTGTAAACACTCTCATAGCACTGCAGATCTTGCAGTTTTCACTAAATTGTAATAAAACCCTTGCTAAATCCATCAACTGGTTTCTGACATCTCCAGCTCTTCTGAGAATTGCATCACAATCCCACATGCCACTATCCTCAGGGGATTTTGAGGCCCCGGTCTCCAACCCTGATGTGGCTCAAGGTGCCTCATTTTCCTCTCAGTTCCTCAAGTTTTAGATAAAAGGGCAATCAGGACTGCACCTGTCTGACCCCACAGACATGTGCTAGGGGGAATTTGGAAAGAATTTTTTTTTTAAAATATACCATATGAAAGGTAACTGGAACCTGTTTGGGTTTAATTTAATTCTCATTAATTTTATTGCAAGTGGTCAAAAAAAAAAAAAACAGAGAGGAGGAACTGCTTTCTCTGGATGGAGCTATTTCTATTTTGTGCCAGTACCTTCATCCCCAGTACTATTTCTAAACTCCCTGCACACCCCGGAGTCTGGCAAAGGTGATGTGTGACACTGCTGTCTCCTCCTTCCTATAACACAGAGCTCATAGCAATTACTTGCAGAGAGAAATAAATAAAAATAAATTCATAGTATCATAGAATCATAAAATTGCTTGGTTGGAAAAGACCTTTGAGATCACTGAGTCCAGATATACCTGTCCACTACTAAACCATATCCCTGTGCACTTCACCTACCCATCTTTTAAATACTTCCAGGGATGCTGACTCAGCCACCTCCCAGGGCAGCTGTTCCAGTGACAGACTTTTCACCCTTTTGGTGAAAAAATTTTCCCTGATGTCTAATCTGAACCTCCCCTGGCACAACTTGAGGCCATTTCCTCTTGTCTTATCACTGGTCACTTGTGAGAAGAGACCAACACCCACCTTTCAGGTAGTTGTAGACAACGATAAGGTCTCCCCTCCGTCTCCTCTTCCCCAGACTAAACAACCCATCTTGTAAGACTTGTTCTCCACCTCCTTCACCACCTTAGTCGCCCTTCTCTGGACACGTTCCAGTGCCTCAATGTTCTTCCTGTAGTAAGTGGCCCAGAACTGAACACAGTACTCGAGGTGCGGCCTCACCAGTGCTGAGTACAGGGGCACAATCACTTCCCTGGTCCTGCTGGCCACACTTTTTCTGATACAGGCTAAGATGTCATTGGCCTTCTTGGACACTTGGGCACACTGCTGGCTCATATTTGGTTGGCTGTCAACCTCTCTTACATAGAGGAACATAAAAATGAAAAAATGAAATTGCTCTATCTTAGAAGGCCAATAATTCCAGTTTTGGGGCAAGGCATCAATGGGACTGGTACCACAACAATCCAGATCCATAGCCGATGTAGTTCCCTTTCTCAATGCTAATACCTCTGTGGGAATTAAAGACTGTTTTCCAAATCGTGGAAAGAACAGAGCTCTCCTCCACTGGGACTTCTCTCTGGGGAGGGAGAGACAGCACATCTGAGCAGAAGGCACAGTGCTGTGCTGAGAGCCAGGCACAGGAAGGAAACGGTGCCAAGATGTGCACAGCTACCAAGGAAGAATGCCAACAAGAAACCCCAGGCTTTCACTTTTCCCTTACTCCAAGCCTTTTATTTTTATTTTTTTACCTCCACTTCTTTTTGAATGGCTAAACCAGTTTTCTCCCCCTCCAACAGTCACTATTGCCACAAGGGAAGCAGCCAAACCACACTCTGCAAAACCCCATCCCATAAAAGTCAACTGGTTTTGGCCCTGCTTTGTGACGTGCCACTCTCACCTTTACAGAGTAATTTTACAATTTTTTCTTCCCCATCCATATGCAAGAAGGAACACCTCCCTTCTCTTACCTGGTTTCAGTTGACTGGAATGTGCAGCAGCTGCTTCTGTCACTTTCTGGGGGTCCTGATGTCAATAGGGATAAATCAAGTGCTCTGACTTTGATCGAAGTGGAGATAAACCAAACACCCAGCCAAAACATTGCATGCAGCCCTCTGCTCTTGACCCTTGGAGCTCCAGCTCTTAGAGTAGTAGGGTAAAGATCTTTTGCTCCAAACATTTTGGGGGGATTAAAATACCATTGTGAGCAAATATTTCCATAATAATAATAATAATAATAATAATAATAATAAAAATTTAAAAGTAAAGAATACTAAATAAAAATAGTCTTTATCATAATTTCAAAATTACATCTCTATTCAAGTGTTAAGCCCACAGCCAATTTAGGAAAAAGAGGTTCCAATGTGGTATCCAGGCAATTAGGATTTATTTCTATTGAGTTCTGGTCTTCCCCCAACATTTAAAGACAAACTGTAATAGAAACAGGCAGTCTCATATCCCCAAGGGAGATGTCCAGCCCCCAACACCCACCAAGATTTATCTCTTCTGCTTTGGCTTTATTTTTGGCATCATCCAACTGCTTCTTCTTGCTTTCTGGTATTTGGTCATCCAGAAACCTGAGCTCTCGTGTCAAGAAGCAGAAATCCATAATTTTCCAGACAAAAATGAGAGTCAAACCCTTCACAAATAAGAGGGAAAAGAGAGTCAAGCCAGAGATTATGCTACATCACTCCCCAGTGCTGCAAAATCCCACTGCTGAGTAGCACTGGCTCTTATCATCATGGGAAAGATGATGGCAACATGAAACACTGGTGCCCCAGAGCAGGATGAGACATATCAGCTGGATCACAGCGAGGTACTGCACCTTCCACAAGCAGACATGCTGCAGGCAGATCAAATCCGGCTGGTCTTCTGCCAGCATCCACAACAGCTTCAAGCAGTCAAAGAACTGCAAAATAAACGTGGAAACAGTGGAACCTTGGGACTGTGAAAGTTTCTGGCCCTGTTGAGACAGGGAGGGAGTTTTCAGAATCTTGCCTGCAATGGAAAATCCTGGACACCACTGTTTCCCTCCTGGGAGCAGCACCCATTTTCTCTTTGCTCCAGTTATATACCAACTTGCCCATGAGAGCTGCCCACCAGAGTGTCACATTATTCCACATTATTCTGTTACCAATATTTCTTGGCCCACTGAATCCTCTAGCAAGGACTTCTACCTGGAGTGGAAATTGTCTTCCCTTTGCACTGATTCTCCCATGTTCATGAAAACAAGCACTGACCTGCCCCAAACCATGCAACAGAGTGCAGTGAACCTGCCTGGTCACAGTATCACAGTATCACAGTATCACAAGGTTGGAAAGGACCTCTGAGATCATCAAGTCCAACCAGTCCTTCCAGCCCTATTCACCTCCTGGGTCTCCACCAATGCTTTTCTTACGCAAATATTTTAATTGTTTGTGTCCAGAGAAGGGTTTTTCCATGCCACTGCTTTTTTCCTGCTTTTACAGAGATGAAATAGCCAGGAGTAGACATGCTGCATACTGTCACAGAGACCGTACCTGAATTCCTTGGAGTAACAACACACTCATGTAGAGAAAGACACCATGAAGCACAGGCATTGCTATGAACTGAAAAAAAAAGAATGCAAACATTTATTCTCTGAAATTTCATTTTAAGTATTACTACTTTTCTACAGGCAATTCCTGAAATTGCCCAAAGTTTCCCAGGTTTCACAGGGGGAGAGAGGTGTGAGATTTTATTCACTAGATATTTTGTGCATGCCAACGAGTTAATGTTCTGCTTTAGGTTGAACTTTTGAGTTTCGTTTCATCAGAATAATCCTATCTTCCAGAAAGGCTGGAGGAAAACAGGGGATTTCACCCATGCTATCATATGCCATCTTCTGTGACTGCTGAAAAACATTTCTATGTAATCTTGTGGCAACACACAAAATCATTGTGCCTCCTTTTAGCCTAGACGTGAGATTCCTTTGTGGGAGAAACGTGCAAGAAAGCCCTTGGGAATGATTGCAGCATGTTTAGCTACTGAGAATGGCTGTTTTGAGGCATTTAGGGAAGCAAATTGGAACCTGCTGCCTGTTAGAAAGAGAGCAGATGTTCTGGTCAGAATATGCTGAATTGTAACCCATAAAAACATGGGTGGGCCTGAAAGTTAAAGCAGTCATTTTGCTTGCTTGCCTCAGGCACACCAAACTGGTGTCTGAAGGGCTGGAAAGTGTAAGAGAGGATGTTTCGTACCATGTGTGAAGCCCCGAGGTTTGGGATCACCTCCTCCTTGGCCTCACAGCTACTCGGGCTTGGAAAAGGGGACTATTTTTGTATAACCTCGAAAAACCTCGTGGCTGTTGGCATAGTAGAAAACCCAAGCATCCCACAGCACAAGAGCAAGGACAGCAACAGAAGTCAATCTCAAACCCTATTGGAGCTCAAGTCAGCTTCTTGAAAATTTAAAATAAGAATTGGTAACAGATAAGGATGTATCCAGTCTTTGCACAAGCATTTTGCATGAAAATCTGGCAGACAGTTTGTGTAATCTCTGCTTCTCAAAAAAAATTTTTAAAAGGACCATTTTTTTATTCATAAAGAAATTTCTACCACTTGCAAGTAAGATGTGACTCACAGTTAATCCTCGGTAGCACATCAAAACAGTTCATTTCCCTGCTGCAGCTGACATTTTAAAACAAAAATGTGCTTCTACATTGCTCTACAATTAAATTGTCCCTGAGAAAGACCGCTCATCTCAGCTCCTCTGTCGTTTGCTCTCCAGTACAGGAGAGCATCTGCCACACACTCTCAATACAATGCCATCACAAAGTATTTGGAATAGGAGCTTCTCCCAATACCTGCAGTATTGGGAATGGGGTCATCTCTTACAGCTCCTTACCTTTAGCCTGTGCTCCTTCCTGTTTACAACAAACCAGTGATCTGCTGGCCCACGAGTATCAAGATGGTGCAAAGCAGAGCTGGAATGAGTATATCCAACATCATCCACCAAGGAATGGGTCCTGTGGGGTTGATGAACCACCCAGGGTTGTCTCTGATAGGTTGCAAAAAACCTCACACCTCAGGATCAGCTCTCAGCCCAGTCACTTCACTGTGCTTCATGTTTACTCTCCATCCCTGCGTCAGAGCATCTTCCATCCCTGGCTTCATGTCAACCTGGGGTTCAGCAGTGCCAGGTACTCTTTGTAAGCACCTATAGATACTTATCTTGTAGGTATCTAGTCTGTCTTCTCGTTTCCACAGCTCTTAGGGGTGGTAGAGGACATGGTCACACCACCATCATTTTCTCCAGACTTAGCCCTGTCCTGCCTTGGCATCACCTTGTGGCATAGCCAGAGCTATGAGCACAGGTTGAAACCTCATTTGGTTCCATGTCAAAACGCCCCATTATCTTGAACATGTGGGGGACATGGAGCTTTGGTGATAGAATCCCAATCAATGAGCATCATGACAACGATGGTGAGGCAAAACAGCAAAGTCACTTACTGTGGACTGTACCTGTGGCAAAAACCAGAGCAGAAAGGAGCACTGCAAATGAGGCCATAACAAGAGATGGAAAAGTCAGGGACCTCAACAACATGAACACTGGTTAACAAAATCCCACCACTCTGAGGATGTGCAGCCAATTTCCCTTGGCTACTATGTTTGCCCCTGTGAGAAGTGGTGTCAGAAACAAAAAATAGTTTAAAAAGAATTTTAGTTAGATGGAAAAGGGCTGTTTTAACTTAAACCTTACAAAAAATATTAAAAAATAAGGAAGGAGATGTCTGCCACTACAGCCACACTCACGGTAAAACAGGAATAAGGCCCCGAAGAATCAATTGTTCCTCAAAAGGAAGAAACAGTATCTCGTTCTATGGTAGCTCCTCATTTGAGTCAACTTTCCCCCACATAACACAAAGATGTTGAGAAAAAAACAAAACAATCCAACTTTGGAAGACCTGATTTCCCACTACCTGAGCACATAAATCATTCTGGTGCAGACTGCAAGGCAGGTGGGAAATGCTACAATCATTTTTGCATTCATGGAAATGAGTTAGGGACATCCAATCTGATGGAGTGCTTGGCCTTCAAGGTCAGTGTTTCCCAGCTTAACTAAGAAGTGGCAAAGACACCTTAGTGCTCCAGGAAAGCCATTTTGGGAAACAAGTGTGGAGGCTGCTGCTGACCTCCGTCTTCTACTACTCTGGGTGGAAAGTAACAGCCTGTCTTAAACTTCTTCAACAAGATCAACAGGACAAAGGTGGAGAAAATAGGATGCAGCACAAGAAGAAAACATATACAATACCAACATTACTCGTGAAACAGAGCATCAGAACACTAAGGCAGTGCATGTGTAGGAATGAAACCTTGGATAACTAGAGGGTTTTGAGGATCTTGGTCCAGAATCAAAGGCCTTGTGACTGCTGCTGCCACTGGAGATTTACATTGCAGCAGCAGCAGCAGCTGAAGAAGTAACAAACTCCACTGAGGAGGGAAGAGACATGAGATGTGATGGGATAACATTTCACAGACCCATAGTGCATTCTCTGCTTGAATGGCAGGTAACTGTGGATGAAGACAACACCAGAGGGGAAGGAAAAGCTGGAAATTCTTGGGGGTAGAGAAAGAAGGAATGGGAAAGGAGGGATAAGACAACTGTGACAGGAAAGGAAAAGAACCAAACAGTCCCTTCGCAGTGGAGGGCTCACTGGACATGTCCAAGAGGGGATGAGGATGTCCCTAAGAGCCTTCGATCCTATGCCTGGGCTCTGCTTCCAGGAACAACAGTCCGAGAAACTGCTCAGCCATGCAAATTTATGCATGCATCTACATACAGTGCTTGCTAAGAAAACAAGGGATGAAGTTTTTCAGAACCAATTAGGGAAGCCAATTATTACCTTCAAGCATGAACTTAACTCTTCCAACAGCTACAATAATCAAACTACCCACTTAACCCTGCTCTCAGTCAGAAATATTATCCTGCAACTGGTTTGAGGAGGACAGTTATTACCCATAATGCTGGTGAAAAAGGGAACTGGACAAGGTGTACTCTCCTTCCCAGGACCAAGTGGGTAAAACCACGCAATGGATTTAAGCAACTAATTTTCAGAGCAGCACTAGCACAGCTGGAAGCCCATCATCACCTGAAGGTCTCTGCCTTTTGCAACATGCAAATGCCCTTGCAACCCATGGCTGTAGCATGAGGAAGCAGTGGCTCAGGGCACTTACAGTCACACTAAGATTTTCCCAGGCTATGTCAGACACATTTACCTCACAGAAGAAACACAGGGTTTTGTTGCTGGGATGAGTTGGTGCCTCACACTTAACAGCTGGGAGGAAAGAATCCAAGATAGGGAGAAGGAAACAGAAACATCAATGGAGGTGAAGAAATGAGCTTCTGCCAAGGGGGCAGCGATGTTTGAGGAGGAGAAAAAAGCCCAAGTAGACAGTGAGGAAGTCAAGCTGATATACATGTGCACAGGGTAGGTATCTTGTAGGTGACTCAGGGTGGATGATGTAGACAGCTGATGCCTGCTAGACATAAGCTTAGAAAACTTTCTTATTTCCATGTTTCTTTTCCCTTATTTTCCTGCTTCTGCCCCAAGGTGCTGGCTCAGGGATGCCCTTCTTACACCCTTAATGTGGGGCATATCTCGGTTAACTCAGCCAACTGAGTTCCTGCAAGGAAAGGGTTGGGTTTCCATGATGTTTTTAGCCCTGTTTCTAGAATATGAAATTTCTCCTTTCCATTCCGACACCAGCGTAGCCTTTCAGAGTGAGAGAGGGAAGGGATGGATCCTGAACTCTTACGCTTGGTGACATTGATGTGGAATACCGCAAGAAAACCCAAAGCCCTGAGGACGCTGTTAACCAGCTCTGACCTCAACCCTCTTCCTCACTGCCCACCCCTTGTTTGATGTCCTCCTCTTCTGTTCCCAGCTAATGCCGTGTGTTGCTATAGACTCTCCAGGGGATGCCTAGTGCTTTCCACCCTCAGCCAACCAAGGTGGCACTGCCTGAGGGCCCGCTCTTCTTTGAGGTGGCTCATACAAGCTGTTGAGCAGCTGCATTTGAGCTCAACGCCTTCTTTTTCTTCTCTCCTCTGACTGGTGATCTCCCAGTTGTACGTACAGGAGACCTCTGGAAACCGTCTGAGCAACGAGCAGAGTCAGCCCACCTCCGGCATGGACCTCAGCTTCTTAGAAGATCAGAACCTGGGCTCACCATCCAGCAGCGGGGCAAACCTGAAGGCCTCGGACCAGGCCTGTGACATCCTCCTGCAGAGCCTGCACGAGGCCCACATCATCGAGGAGCTGATGAAGGCTGAGGCCGACCTGGATGTGGGCTTCTTCCAGCTTCCCACCCTTCAGCCAGTGCTGCAGATGGCTTCCAAAGGCACCCCAGCGATGCTCTCTGGTGGGGCCAACCAGACTGGACTGCAACAACCTGCTGTCTTGATGCACCCAGGCCTCACACAACAGTTGAAAGGAGTGAATGTTGTCAACAAGGCAATCAGCTCTCAGCCTTTCCTCCAGCAAGATGGCCTGGGCAGCATCATCTCTGCCCAGCACATCCTGCAGGCCACGCTGCAGGGCCAGAATCAGTTCTTCCTGCCTGTGCAGCTGGTGGGCACCTCCGCTGGGCAGATACCCCAGCAGCTCTCGGCCCTGCAGGCCAACACGCGGAGGCAGACCCTGACCACCTCCCACCCCAGCGGGCAAGCCCTTATCATAAGTAGTCAAGGGCCGGGTGGACAGCTAATCACCAACCGAGCCTTGCCAGCCAAGATCCTCACCAGCCAGAGCATCGCCGGCCAGCTGAACCCGGGCCAGGTGCTCACCCTGCAGAATGCCCCTGGCACTGCTCACATCATCTCGGCTCCCATCCAGCTCCAGCCCGGCCAGGTGGGTCAGACGGCTCTTTTCCAGATGCCCCTTTTCCTTGTGGGCAGCCTGACCACACAGCGCCAACCCTCCATAGCCACTTCTCTGGGCCAGGTGGTCATCCAAGGGTGATGCTGCTCAACATGATAGCCATGCTTAGCCTGCACGGATCGCTCTGGCTCTCCCTGATGGAGGGTGGTGGAAAAGAACAGGCTTTAAAATTAAAGTGCAGTTCGTAATTTATTTTCAGTTTGGGGGTATAGGGAGCCAGGGGGCCAGGGATGAAGCTGAACTTGTCTTTGTTTAGGTGTCTATTAACTTGAGGCAAACTCTTCTTGTAAGGGCCCCATTTACTTTTATCAAGCGTACGGGGCCCATTCCCGTGGCTGAGATCCCAACAGAGCTCGGCAGGTGCCCTTTTCCCTCTTCTTGCATCCCTCTCCCAGCCTGAGATGGGGTAGATGAGAGTCAGCACCATGAACGGCCCGTTCCCTCCTTCTGCGCTTGTGCTCAATCAATGGTCTTAAAAAGCAATGGGTTTGGGGCACGTTTTCACCTTGGGCGTGTTATTTTTATCCTGCGCAGGTTCCTCAGAGGATCATCCTGCAGCCGAAACAACAGCCCCCCACCAACCAGGCCCACCTCACGCTCGGCCCATTCAGCATCGTGGCCTCCTCCAGCCTGGTCAGCGGGCAGGGACAGGCGGTGACAGCCATGGCGATGTCGGGGGCCCCCGTGCACAGCCACGCACCCGCTGCCCTCCCACCGTCCTCTGCAGGTTCGTCCCGCTGGCTCTGGCTCTGGCTTGGGCAGGGAAAAACACAGGAAGGTCATTTTGGGGTGCTCCCCTACTCCCTTTCATGCCACTCCCAGGCACCATTTGTAATGCTCCCCCTTATTTCCACACCCCCCCCCAATGCCCCCAAACTTCTTTTTACCACCCCCCTTATTGTTCCCCTGAAGAGCCCCTCGGGCCTGTTTTTAGGGATCTCACTCTTATTCCTATGCTCCTTCTAATGCCATCCCGAAGCCATCTCCCTGTCCTTCTTTTCACCCACACAGAAGTGACTTCCAGGCCCCTTTTTGGGGTGCCCCCCTTATTCCCATCCTCCCCCCAGTCCCCCCGGGCCACTTTCATGGTGGATCCCCCTGACTCACAGGCTTTGGGAGAGCTCAGCTGCTGAAGCCGTGCTTTGTGCGCAGGAAAAAAGGCGGAGAGATCCAGCCTGTCAGCACGGGGAGCCAGGACCAGGGCCACCCAAACGCGCTGCTCGTTCTTGCCCCGATGCTTTCGGTAACAATTTGTTTTTTGGGATGAAACAATCTGGGGGAATCCAGAATGACGTAATTTACTAAATAGGCCTGAACTTAACCTCAGACGCTGACTGTTTCGCGTTTGGTAGGCATTATCACCTCGGTTCCTGTGGAGAGCAAAACCTTCTGCAGCGTCTCCACGTCGATCTCTCCTAGGAGCGGGGCTGAAGTGCAGAGGAAGTCAGCAACGCCTCTTGCCAAACAGCAGCCAGTTCAGGAGAGGAAGCGTCTGTTAAGGGTTTTCCATTCTCTTCCAAAGTTTCCCACCCTGAAAAGGAACCAAATCTGTCAGTGTTCCACTCCACTTCATCTAAGAGGAAGAATTAATGTCCAGAAACACTTTTTTCCCACTTGTAAATGCTGCGAAGCCCTAAAGATGATGCAAAATTAACCCTTCCCTCCAGTGTTAATGAAATCCTGGGGTTTTAATGGGATAGCCTGTGGAGAGCTCTTCCCAGAAAGGATCCCGTAGGGATGAGGCAATGCGACTGACGCCCTTTGAGCTTTGGTGCAGAAAGAAATGAGATTCAACTGAGCAGCATTCCCTCTCATCCCTCTCCTTTCTTCTGCCAACAGTCTAAAAGAAAGCTCGGTCAGAAGAAAGCCCCGACACTCCAGCCCAACAAGGAAGCCTGGTGAGTGCCTCAGGGGGCAAAGAGAAAAAACATCGGAGGATCCTGTTGTGGATTTGGGATGAATTGGTGCCAGGGGAGTGCCCATTTGGGGGTGTCTGGGTTGCTGCTGCTCTACCTGGAAGCATTAAACTGCTTCACCGAAGCATGGCTCATGGACCTGAACATCCAAGACGAGATTTCTGGCAGGATTTCTCCTTGGCCTTTCATCCATTTGATTCTGCTTCTGCCCCACAAGTGCCCCACGGCGCTCCTGCTACCACACTGCCAGCCCCATAGAGACATCTCCTGCCCCACAGATGCCCTATAGCCCTTCTCCTGTTCCACATACGCACAAGGGCGCTCCCCCTGCCCCACAGGTGTCCCATGGCAGCCCCGTAGGCCATGCTCTTGCCCCACAGCCACCCTATAGGGCTTTTCTGCCCCACAGCAGCCCCATAGCCCCTACCTCCCCCATAAAAGACCCATGGCCACCCCATAGATTCGTTCCTGCCCCACAGCTGGGGGAGTGGGGGTTGGGGAGGAGCCACCCCGACCCCCCGCCCTCCCTCTTTCACCAGGTTCTGAATGACCGCTCCGAGGCCCCCGGAGCCCCAGGAAATCCCTTGGGTCGCACAGCAAGAATACAATGAAATTATGGCCAGCCTGAGCCTCCCTGAGCGGTGGGAGAGAGAGGAGGGGGAAGAGGAGGAGCCCCCCCAGCCCCTGGGAGACTCCCAGCTCCTGCGCTGGGCAGGGGCGATCATGCAGCCAGAGCTGTTCGAGCTCGATGACATGGTGGGTGACCTCACCAACATGGAGGCGGCTCCAACCTCCCCTGACATTCCCAAGGTGGCGATCGACAAGGGGACACCTTCCCCTCCCAAGATGACGGTGGCTTCCTCTTCACCTGGACCTTCCAGGATGGCGGCGGCGGCGACCCTTCCAGACATTCCGATGACGGCGACAGCGTCGGTCACCCCCGCCCTTCCCAAGATGGTGGCGCGCAGGAGGAGTGGCACGGCCAGGAGGGGCCACAGCAGCAGCCAATGAGCAGCAGTCCTGCCTTTTATTGCCCCGCCCCCTCTTCCCTCCTCAGAGACCCCTCCCGCACCACATAACATCTCCACCACGTGACCCCTCCCCCACCATAACCCACCCCATACCAAGTGACCTCACCACAAATTACCCCTCCCCCACCAATTACCCCTCCCCATATGATCCCGTCCCCACGTGACCCTTCCCCCATAAGTGACCCCACCCCCACTAAGTGCCCGAACTCCACCACGTGACCCCGCCCTTCCCATGGCCCCTCCTGGACAGCATTCTGGGTTGGCACTGATGCCTGCCATGATGTTTCCCTTGCAGAGGAGGATGTCTCAGTGTTCTCCTACTTGCAGATCCTCTCCTCCTTGGAATCCCCGGCCTCCAGCTCCAGCACGGTACACGCTCCTGGGAGCATGAAAGTGCTCCCGGCCCAGGCAACGCCCTCCCACCTACCACCTACCTCCCCAAGCCATCACGTCCAGCAGGAGCTCCCTGTCTGTCACCTCAAGCGCAGATTCCCCTTCCCTGGATGGCGATGAGGACCCTTTGCCATCAAGGAACAAATCTGCCAACCAACCCGATGGAGCAAGCACTTGGATTGGCCTCAGGTTGAAGATCAAGCGGGAGGATGGGCTATGGAAAGTCATCTACAACACTGCTTTTGGGGTGACCAGCGACCTGGATCCTGACCTAGGGGCAGGGCTGGGGGCTCCAGGAGACATCGAGGAATTTAGATCCAAACACAAGAGCGGTGCTCAGGGTCGGGGAGGAGACCCGGCATTTTAGAGAGGGATCCTGGGAGAGGATTCAATGGGTTTTGGGTGCGGGCAGAATGTGTTTATTTAATATAAAGCATTGTATTAAATAATGAGATCTCCATTGCTGAAAAAATACGCTGCCTCCAAATATTTTACCTTCTATCTTTTGTTATTGTCCAACCACAGAAGCCCTGGAAGCTGCAGGACTGATTGAACTTTCTGCGTTTTATTTTTATTATTTTATATTATTATTATTCATTTTTTAAATGTGAAATATATAAATACATATAAAAAAATATTATTTTATAATGACTGACCTCAGTTATAGCTGTGGAGAAGAGGGTAGGGGGAGCTCGAAGGAAGGGGCTGTGCAGAGCAAGACTAAGACCACTCTCATTTCCCTTGCTTTGAATGGATGCAGTCCTCCTGCACAGGTCATTCATAAAGCACCAGCGTTGAGCACACAAGTGAAGAATCTTTCCTGCAGAAGAAAAAAAAATTGTCCACTTTAACTGGTGTTTTTACAGTCAGTATGAGTAATATTAGGGTCGAACAACCATGCAAAACATTGGAGGACAATCCTCTCCCCCCACCCGGTCAGTACGTCAATGCTCAGTGCTGGCAGGAGGGCTTCAAGGCATGAGGAATGGGGCTGCTTCACAAAGGAAGCCTCCTCCCTCTGCACAAACTTCCTCTTGAAAGTCAAGTAGCCTTGGTCAACACTGGAAAAACTATAGCAGTCTTCTCACCTATCCTTTTGTGTTGTTATTAGAATAATTCTTAGGAATTCACAGGATCCTTTTTACTTCACATAAGCAGAAGTCTCTGAAAGCAGTCTCTATAAACTGGCTGAAACAGGTAACACATGGAAATCACAGAAAGTGAGGAATCAAAATTGACATAACAACACATCGGAAAAAATATTCTAAAAAATATCAATGGACAGTTCCTTCAGGCTCCTTCATATATATTCAGAAGCCATCCACTAGCACAGCTTAGAGATTTAATTCCTTGCTTTGCAGGGCAAGCACATGAGTTATGGGCGCCCCATGCCAAGGAAGATGAAGTAGCTTCAGGAAACGTCATGCAGAGTATTGTTAAAAAAAGTTGGTAAGGCGGGAATCTGAAGAGAGACATAAAAAGAGGAGGTAAAAGCAGCTGTAAGCTCAAGAGATGAAATTTTTACATGTTTGGTGCACTTTTTTTTCTGTCGTAGCACCTGCAAATAGCATTCACCACAAGACAAGTGCTGGCAATTCACTAAAGAATAAGCAGAACTTGGCAATACCCTAGCACCACTAGCAGGTGGAAGAGAATCTGGGACCTTGACATTGGCATGGAACCTTTGCAACTGCAGTTTGAAATTCACAGCTTTTTGCATTTTATTTCACTTAAAATGAAATAGTTTATTAAATGTTGGTAAGACATACAAACTTAGACCACTTCTCTATGGCACATGCACTTTGGTGTTGAGTAGAAAGCCGCCTCTTTCCAAATGGAAATAGGCCAATTATTGTGGAGCGCAGTTGTAAAAATCAAAGAAATGAACAATCCATTTCTGCATGCTCTGACTGCAAACGTGCCACAGTCCCTCAGCAGAAAATGTGAATGAGCCAAGGACTACAACAGAGCAGAATCAAAGACACAGAAATGCTGTGCTGAAGAAGGTGTGGGTACTCTTATGGAAGTTTCAGAAATATTTGTCATTACGATGCAGGGCTTTGCCAGCTCAGAAGTGTCAGGCCCCTGGCCCAATGTTTTGTACGAATATTGGGAAGGTAAGAATCAGGAGAAAGGTAGACAGAGGATGTGAAGACTGGGGAGCTTGCCCCGGTGCAGCTCATGCCAGATGGGTGCTAACGTCCTGCTGTAGTCCCATGTAGTCAGTCACTGTGGAAAAACCCTACCAGGCGCAGCAGAAACAGAAACACATTCTCTTTCCAGAAACGAGGCATCACTGACTTCTGTTTACAACACAACTGATAAGACAGAGTCCCAGAACGCTGTGAGGCTGAGTGAAACACCTCGCTGGTCTGAATATTACGTTGGCCATTAATAATCCACTTCTGGGTAGATCTCCAGGGCATCAGCTGGAACTCTCTTCTTTAGAACAGCACAGAACGCTCTGTGATACAAAAGGTATTCTTCTGTCTGCCAAATAAACCAGTAGATTTATGTTGTCTGTTGGGGCACTGCATATTTTTAATATTGAACCTGTGACTGTCGTCCATCTATTCTGTGGCTACACTTGACGTCATGAGCGAGACCATGCAGCAGCAGAGCTGCTGCCACGTGTTTCTGACAAAACACCCAGCAAACCCTGAAGCAGTGCAACCAGTGATGCACATGGGTAAAACTGAGTCCACCTTCTTCTCCAAGATTCATTCGCTCTGCAGTGATACCAAGTGAAAAAGAGACAAGGCTGCCGGTTTTCAAGAAAATTAGCAGCTAAGATTCTAACACAATTCTACTGTCGTTTCATAAATGGTACAGGTACCACACCTGCAGCACCAGAGACCATCACTCCCCTTAAAAACAAGGTATGCAACAGAATGTTTACTCTAGACCAAACAGGATTTGCCACCTTCTTTACAAGGAAGCAGAGGCCCACGGAGATTTCTAAAATCACTCTCTAAGAAACAACATGACATGAGAAATGGTTGGATTATCGTCACCTGCAACCTTCAGGTTGCAATGGTATCAAAGCTATGAAATCTGACAGGAGTACCTGATGCTACCTCTGCTAGAAGAGCAGCAAAGCTGGTGAAGGGTCTCAAGAACAGGGAGCTCTGAAGGGAGGTTGTAGTGAGGTGAGTGTTCATCTCTCTTCTCAAGTAACAAGGGATAGGACAAGAGGAAATGGCCTCTAGTTGCACCAGGGGAGATTTAGATCGGATATTAGGAAATATTTCTTCACGGAAAGGCTTGCCAGGCACTGGAACAGGCTGCCCAGGGAAGTGGAGGTGCCACCATGCCTGGAGGTATTTAAACGATGGGTAGATGTGGCACTGAGGGAAACGGTTCACTTGTAAACTTGGCAGTGCTAGGTTAAGGGTTGGTCTTGATGATCTTAAAGGCTTATTCCAACCTAAATGATTCTCTGATTCTATGATGTCACACAACAGTTAATATTATCCCAAAGCCTCTTCTACAGCAAGCACGTTGCAGAAAAAAAATTGAAACCTACCGCAACGGCTGTTCCACTCTTTCCAAAAATACCAAAATACAAACCGGCCTTTTAATTTTCAGTTTTTAAGTGGAAAATGGTATTCTGAGACCCCTCTTCTCGGCTGTTACTTAAAACCTACAGTAAAATTACTTTGCTGCTCAAACCTTAACCGTGAAAATAAAATAAAAGCATTTCCTCTTAATGAAGTAGACACACCACGGTCAAAAACAGTGTTTTGGGCTATTTCTATTACAATTAATCCTGCATATATTTAACTTTAGAAAAGGTTGCAATGATCAAAGTTAACTCTACCAGTCACTCACAACACTACTTTATTACAGAACAGCAGTGACTGTTCTTGAATACCCTTGAAATATTACAACAACTACATCATCCCTTTCTGTCCCAGTTTCCCTTCCATTCTGCCAGTGACTGACCTAACTGGGAAGTTGCTCACTACATCCTGAGAAGCAGCAGCCAGGCTCACCTTCCTTCACAGTAACAGACAGCACGGATGTGCTGCTTAAGCCCTATTGGTCTTTCACCGTCAGTCTGAAGCGATAGGTACCGACATGAAGACCCGTCACAGTCGCTACTGCTTTGTCACCATTTGCCATCTGTACAGAGCTTGGTCCACTGAAACAAAACAGCGCGGAGAAATAATCCTGCACAGCCAGTCCAAGTGTTCTCTCATTGCTCATGCCACGTGCTTTTTTGTATATTGTAGTTCTTCCAGCACCATGAGCACTGATCGTTAAAGAACTCTACGAGACACGAGTTTAGTTCAGAGAATTCATAAATCCATCTCCTCGAGACATTCAAAGCACCCAAGCAATCAACACCCAATTACCAGAAGAGTAGAAAACGCAACCCTAGTTCAGCCTCTTCACTGCATTATTTCATGGGGGCCTGCAAACACTGTTTGTTGCTCTAAGAGCAACTCACAATGTTTACAGGGTGCCAGCAGACCTCTTCCTGCACCACAGACAGGGCAGTTGCGTGGGCTAACACCTTGTCCTTCTATGAAGGATCGAAGAGCTTTGCACACAAACATACAAGCACAAACTTTTGTACCTTTTCAATCATCACTCAAGAGTGCTTTAGACACCTAAGCTCGGGCTAAACAGATGGTCAATTACTTTATTATTGAAAAAGCAAGTGACTGAGAAACCCTAGTTCTAAGCACTGATGGGAAAACCTTGTGCATCACAGGAGGGTACTTAAGCCTGTTACTCCCTTTTTAAAAGGAGAAAGGGAAGCTCCTGTCACTTTCTCTTCACTTTCAACAGAAGGCCTCAAAATGACACATTGCAAAACACAGGCAGAGACTGCCTGAGCTCTCCACGTTGAACTTAAAAATTCCTCTCTCTTACCCTACTACCTCCTGAGCAGGAAGTTCCCCAGAGCAGTTCTCTAACAGCGCATCACTCACCACAACTGGGTAAGAGGCTCTGGCACCCAATCACTTTCACTCTGTTCTCTCTTTTACTAGGGATTAGTACAACCTCTAGATACCTGACATTTTCCCAACGATAGAAGACAATGCTTTGGTCATCTTGGCTTTTGCTTCCATCCAGTGTAGTACTTTCTACTGGGAAGGTCAATTCCTTGTCAGGGCCAGCCACTGCTACGGGAGGACTGTTATTTTCTGTAAAAATAATATTTAGGCTATGAGTTTCTCCAGGTAGTCTCTGGCAAGAACTGCCAATCACAGGAAAGATTTTACACAGAATAATATGTTACAACTGTGCTATATTGGCTGAAAGGTACAAATCACAAGAATAACACACACAAGCCGGCAGAAAATACCACGAGAGAGACCAGCCCTGCAACAAACCAAATCCCACAGCAAGTGTTTCCCTTTTTCACAGTCGTAGCTGAAGGCACAGCCACACTCCAAAAACTCTGCAGCATCCTCAGTGCATTGTACGAAGTGTATTATAACAAGAGTGGCAAAGGACTCTCCTGGTTCCACCACTGCATCTCTTTCAAAACCACCCACGTGAACACGGTACTTTGCCCTCAAAGAAGACACCGGTCCAGGCTTTCTGCTGCTCAAGGTCAGCACACCACCACTAAGTTAATGCCACTCTAGAGCCTCTGAGAATTTAGTGCAGAAACATACAACCTTTCATTCTGTTTTTAAGCTCTGTTTCTCTGACATGGCAAAACTGGCAATGCTACCATTTTCCTAGACATTTATTTACCCTCAGATCTGACTTCAGCAATAGCATCTTTCTAGTTCCACACTGTCACAGGTCTAAAAGGCACCACCACGTGCTCTGCTTCCAGTTCATGCTGTTCTTAATTTCTGCAGTAAATGCCCACTGTAAAGTTTTTCTAGAAGGAGTCATTTAAGAAAAAGCTGCATAATAAGCAACAACAGGAAGAAAAAATGTTGCCCCACAGTTTAAGGTGAGACCTTCAGATGGGCAGAAAAGACTACTTTGGACGATACAAGCAACCACTACAGCTTCATAATGCCTGGACCATTTGGGCCCATTTATCACTCAGCTCCCAAATCTAGAAAAAAACATGACAGTTGTAGCTTTGGGAAATTCCTTGCCCGAGCCTTTTCCCTAGAATGCACAAATCAGTTCTAGTGAGAACTCAGATCACACAAGGATTCTTGAAGGAGAACTGCAAAACAATAAGAACACTGAGCACAGCACCGACGGATGCTCTGAACAGCTTCGCAAAACAGACTTTGTAGGATATTAAACTCAAGAGTTGCACTTGAGCTTTTAGAAGTGCACTCGAGCGCATCTCTGTGCAAGTTGCCTTACACAATCTGGTTGGCGGGAGGCCTCAGGATCACCACTCGGACGTTCTAGGATTCTACACTTGTGTTCACTGTTTGCTTTGACAGACAAGGGAGGTGGAAGAGCCCTCGGTGCAGGGATACCCGACACTGAGGCTGCCATCTCAGCGGTGCCAGGCAGGCAGGGGAGGCGCCCGAGGACGGTGCAAAGGCATCGGGCCGGCCCACCCGAGGGACACAGCCGTGCCTATAGCTGACTTACCAGGCTGAATGATCAGCGTGACCTCAGCCGTGGACCGCTGCCTCGCAGAGTCTGTGACAGTCAGCTGGAACGTGTAATCTCCTTCCTGCATTGCAGATAACTGGAGGTACGGCGTCCGCACTCCCTGCGCCACAGTTATAAAGACAGGGAGCACCAGGTAAAACAGAAATGCCCAGGGATTACGGAAGGTTTTACAGAGCAAGGAGAAAAAATAAAATTTGTTCTAATTGATAAATACAGTGTTTGAGCAAGCAGTTTAAGCACCTTGAAGACAAAGAACAGACTTGAAATGTGACGCGTGGATGTCATGTATTCGCTATGGCAACTGTCCCTACCGACCTAGAGAAATACTGATAGACAATGAACCTTAATTTCTTATGGCGTCATACCTGCTGCATTATTTCTCAGCAACAAGAACTGTGGAACACATGGGACATTCACTTCCTCAATCAGGAAATTAAACAGTGATGGAAATTCGAACACCTCTCAAAACCTACAAGTTCAGGTTGCATGGGTGCTTTCGGTAAGTGTTCGTCTTGGTAAGTAAACAAAAACGAGACATTATGCTATAAGCCCTTCCATAGTTCTGTAATTGCCTCTCCATTATATGCTTGCAATAAATATTACTTCTTTCCTAAACAGGTCTACAAAACGGTCTCTTTAGAGTCCTGAAGGTCTACAGCAGAAACCACGTTGCATCAAAAACTGCCTTCTGAGTTCCAGTGAGCTTCATTACGTTAATTACTTCAACTGACTACACAGCTACAAGAATCTCCAACTACTTACTGAGTGCAAGAGTTAAGATTTTCACAGATTTAAGAAAAGAAATACACCCGTGAAAATAATTATGAAAATTACCCTCCGCACAAAAGTCGAGTTTTCTTGAGCATAAAACTCCCACCACAGTGCATGGCTGCATAACACTGCAACAATTCTTGTCACCTTTCACTCAGAAAATTAAATTCCTGTTTGAGCCCTACTTCCTCCAGGAGAAAGCCTTGTAAGAAAATTCTGACTATCATCTCCACATTCTCTCCAAAACAGTTTTCAGTACATCCAGCGTCTCAGAAGATGGAAACCTGTGGACCAGGCTCTAGGCTTAAGGGACAGACACCGTGAACTCAAAGTCTTTCCAAACCATCAGGGAAAAAAACAATGGCAGGAATCAGAAATGACCACCAGGAATGAAAACAATTAGGAGAAGGAATTAAAAGTACTATCTAAACTAAGAACCGAATACAACAGAGAGGAAAGACGTAATCTAAACAAAAATGAGTAGCAGCACTTCAAATACTTCAGTGCGTCTGAGCTGTCACGTACGTATGTGTTTGCCCATGTCAGAGGCAAAGATAAAAGAGCTTTCCAACCCTATGCAAGGAGAAACAGACATACCTGCATTGCTACAACCTTGCCTTTGCTTTTGGGACTGAGAGACCGCTCATAGCTGACAATTTCGTGGTCATCGCTGCTCTGGTTTCCGTTCAGCGTGATGAAGTTGGGGCAAAGTGACTGCCTCATTAGGTCCTGCATTGGCAACAGGTGGGTAATCCACTGGTTTGTTGACAGTCAGAGATGCGATGGTGGAGTCGGCTGCTCCATCTGAATCAATCACTGTGAGTCTACAAGAAAAAAATACCGGAAATGTCTGCCAAGTCCTGAGTTCAAACATCATCTGAAAGTGAGTCACTCATTAGACTATAAGAGCTTTTGCTTCAGAAACACATATCCCTCAAGTAAGGCAGGAAATAAACTCAGAAGACTGCTTTCAAACACAGCTTTCAACCTTTAAGAAAAAAACCTAGTTATTGCACATGCATTAATACCTGAGCCAGTCAGTTAACAGTTCAGCATTCACGTTGGATAAATACTGCAGAAGAAAGAAAAACAGAGCTTTATGACAGCAGTATTTCTCTCTAGTAACACAGAGAAAAGATCAGGATGTGAGCAGGCACTAAGAGTTCTGACATTAACAAGTCTTGTATGAACACACACCATCAAAACAGGGGTAAGCATCTAAATAAAAGGGACAATTTTCAAGGCCTTCAGCAGATGTAAAAGTTATCACAGAGCCATCAATACTAATGACCTGTGCAAAGTCATGTGCCTCTCTCACACACTTTTTTAACAATAGGTACCTCTACTCGAAACCAAATCCATGACTAGTGATGGAAAGTTATTGCAGCAACAGGATACAGCTATAACTGCCTACGTCTCTGCTTTACTCAGAGAGGCTCCCACAGGTCTCGTTGAAGACTCACATTCGGCTGGCATTATGTCCCGCGGTGGGCTGACCCTGCCTACCAAAGGTGCTCCGTCACTTCCCTCCTCAGCCAGACAGGGAAGAGAAAATACAAAAAAGTCTCATGGTCGAGATAAGGACAGGGAGATCACTCAGCAATTTCTATAACAGGCAAACCAGATCCAACTTGGGGAAATTAGTTTCTTATCAATCAAATCAGAGTAGGATAGTGAGAAATGAAACTAAATCTTAAAAACATTTTCTGCCAACCTCTCCCTTCTTCCTCGGCTCAGCTTCACTCCCAGCCTTCCCTACCTCCTCCCCTGCACTGGCGCAGGGGAATGGGGAATGAGGATTGTGGTCAGTTCAGCACACGTCTCTGCCGCTCCTTCCTCCTCACAGAGACAACTCCTCACACTCTCACCCTGATCCAGTGTGGGGTCCTTCCCACAGGAGACAGTTCTCCACACACTTTGCAACGACAGTACTTCCTAGGGGCTACAGTTCTTCACAATCTGCTCCACTGCAGGTCCCTCACAGGGTCACAAGTCCTGCCAGAAAATCTGTCCAGCATGGGTCCCCCCTCTCCACAGGGCACCACAGTCCCTTTCACGCACATCCACCTGTTCCACCGTGGGGTCCTCCACGGTCTGCAGGTGGATATCTGCTCCACTGTTAACCTCCATGGGCTGCATGGCTCCTGCAGCTGGAGCACCTCCTTCCCCTCCTTCCCCACTGACCTTGATGCCTGCTGAGTTGTTTCTCTCACTCCTCCCCCTTCTTCTTTATGTTATCCCAGAGGGGCTACCACCATCGCTGACTGGCTCAGCCTTGGCCAGCACCGGCTCTATCCTGGAGCCAGCTGGGATTGGCTCTATCGGACACAGGAGAAGCAGTTACCTCAGACAAATTCAGGGCACAGACAGCAAGTTAATGGTGTAAAAAAAAACCTGTGTAGCTGAAAAGACCTGGCTGTGTTATACTGGATGGACTAACGCTCCATAGTTCCAGTGGCACCCACAGCTCTTGCAGAGGTAAGGGACACGAACTGGACAAACAAAAACACAACAGCAGTGCTTCATGGAAAGAGCCAGTTTCTTCTACAGCACTTAAGTAGCTACTGTGGAGAGAACAGACCACAGCCGGAATCCTAAAGGTGAGATGCTTAGCAGGGCAATATCGTGTCAGAAATCATTCACAGGGAAGAGACATCTTTAAAACACTAGCGAATGGTGGAACTGCCCTGATGAGAAATTAAAACACTGTTATTAGTGTCATGATTTACATCATATTATGGCATACAACAACAAGAGGAAAAGGTCAGAATAATTCAGGATTATTACTACTTAATTTGTAATACAGACGTTTGTACGGCCCTGAGGTCAGCCACACCAGCAGGGAGGGGGCGCCCAGTAATCCAAAACTTAGCCTCAGTAAGAGTTAGCAGTGCAGAGTGAGATTGTTAACACATCCGAGAGGCCTGCACTCCACCAGGGACACAGCAATATCTCCTCTCAGAAGGGAGGCAAACTATCGGAGAATTCCTCTAAAAGAATAAACGCTAATTCCCGTATGTCTTACATTTTCCCAAGGACATGGCCTCACTTATCAATTATCTAAACATGAGAGTGCTCCTACAGCACAAACAGACAGGGAGGAACAGAAGACAAAAGAGTTTATGCTTCATTTTGTTCCCTCGCTACGTGCCTGTTCGTAGGGTATCTCATATTCTCCTGAGGGGGGTCAGGGGACTAAGGGACCTGCCCTCTGGTTTTGTACAGCAATCACAATGCAAACAGTAGCCAAACCTGCAGAGACACAAAAATCACACAGAGCATTTTCTTCTGGTCAGCTCTGCTCCACTGCTCAGAATGCAATCCGACAAAGCATTTCACGCACTACGCATTTGCCCCATGTTCACCAGTCAGACAGAAATACGTGTTTAGGCTGTAACAAACATACCTTTGACAGATGACTGCGGAGCCACCTGGCAAAGGTAATATTCTTACATTCTTTGGATGTACAAATATCCAAATACGTATATACACACACGGAGGACAACATAAGCCTATGATTTCTGAGCTCAGGTCAGACAGAGCTAAATGCTTATGCACACTCAGGAAACACCCCATCAAAACTCTTTGAGCCTTCATATATGAATATACATATAAATATATATTTACAAGTCTTATGAGGAGCAGCTCAGGGAACTGAGGTTGTTTAGCCTGGAGAAGACGAGGCTGAGGGGAGGCCTTACCACTCTGCACAGCTACCTGAACGGAGGTTGTAGCAAGGGGGGTGTTGGTCTCTTCTCCCAAGTGACAGGCGAGAGGACAAGAGGACATGAACTCAAGTTGCACCAAGGGGTGCAGAGGGTCAGACTGGATATTAGGAAAAAACTCTTCACTGAAAGGGTAGTCAAGCACTGGAACGGGTATTTAAAAGATGCGTATAGAGGTGCTCAAGGATATAGTTCAGTAGCGGACAAGCACAGTTGGACTCGATGATCTAAAAGGTCTTTTCCAACCAAACGATCGGACGATTCTTGTGTATGTACAGAAACACAACTACCTGCAAATTAAATACCAGACACACGCCTGCTGCCCCAGCACTGCCCACTCGTTTCTCCGTACATCCCGGCCGGAACAGGATTCCTTTTGGCCTATCACTTGGTATTTGGGAGAAGAGACCAGCACCTACCTGGCTACAACCTCCTTTCAGGCAGTTGCAGACAGTGATAAGGTCTCCTCTCTGCCTCCTGGTCTCCAGACTAAACAGTCCCAGCTCCCTCAGCCGCTCCTCAGAAGACTTGTACTCCAGCCCCTTCACCACCTTCCTCGCCCCAACCAACGTGTATGGACGCACCAAGCACACAGAGCCACAGAATCACGACGTTGGAAAAGACCCCCCAAATCAGCAAACCAACAGCCTGCCCAGCACGACCGCGCCTCATAAACCACGTCCCCAAGTGCCACAGCTACCCCTTTGCAGATCCAGGCACTGCGGACCCCAGCCCGTCCCCAGCCGCGGGGGGCGGCGGCGCAGCTGCCCGGCGCTCCGTGCTCGCCCGGCGCCCGAGCCGGGGGGCAGCTGCAAAGCGCCGGCTCCCTTTCCCACCCCTTCCCCACCCGCACAGGCACCCGCGAGCCCACCTGGAGGGCGGACGGGACCCCCACAGCCCCCGTCCTCCCGCGGCTGCTGGGCGAGAGGCACCGCCCGCCTCCTCCTCGGCGCTGCCGCTGCCGCTGCCGCCGCCGCCGAGCAGGCGCCGTCCCTGCGCGCCCCTCCCGGGGGCGGCCGCCGCGCAGCGTCGCCGCTCGGGGAGACCCCGGGCAGCAGGCGCCCCCAGGCAAGGGGCGCGCGGGGAACGCTGGACTCGTGGGATGGCTTGGGTTGGAAAGGACCTTAACGATCATCCAGTTCCGCTGCCCGTGCCACGGGCAGGGACACCTCCCACCGAACCGACCCCACCTAACCTGGACTTGAGCACTTTTCATATGGAAAATGCCAGCGAACGAGCTTTCTCTGAGACTCTTTTGGAGTTCTAGAAAGTGCATCCTTTGTTTCAGTGCTGGACGCATGAGGGAATGATTTCCATCAATCCTGCGAAACGAGACAAGATCTGGGGACAGAATGTATTTCCCACTTACATGCATGTGTATAAATTTTCCCAGAAACCTCCTGCATATTCTGTTACTCTCCAAGGACTAATTTTAATGTTATTATGAACTTCAGAACAGCCAAATCTCATCAGAGCTTTGGAACCAGGTCTGTCTAACCTCGCATTTTTGATAGGGAAAGACTGCAAACAGAGGTGATTAGAGAAGAAGACACATCTGTTCAGTACATAAAATACAAGGTGTTATCATTTCTCAAAGAACAGCATCTGGGAAAACACTGTTTGAAAAACAAAACATGCTACACAAAACCATGCTGTCAGAGGGACCTTCTGTCCAACTTTCAAAAAAATGCAGTTACTTAGATGAAACTTAAATCTACTTTAGGTTAAATCAAAATCTTCCACTTTTTGTAATAGTAACTACTTCTGTTATCAGTTTCTAACAGGGTGACCCTGAAAGACCTTGCCCTTGGTGCTGTTCCTGGAGATAAGGCGGCAGGAGGCTCCCAGATCTTAAGACCTTAAAAACAGGTCTTAGAATGCTTTGATTGGAAGGGACCTTTACAGGTCATCTAGTCCAAACCCCCAGCAGAAGCAGGGATGTCTTCAGTCAGATCAGATTACTCAGAGCATCATCCAATCTGACCTTGAATGTCTACGGGGATGAGGCCTCCACTGCCTCTCTGGGCAACCTGTTCCAGTGTCTCACCACCTTCAATGGAAAAACTATCTTTCTTACATCCAGTCTAAATCTACCCTCCCTTAGTTTAAAACCATTACTCCTTGTCCTGTCGCAACAGGGCTTGCTAAAAAGTCTGTCCCCATCTTTCATATAGACCCCCTTTAAGTACTGGAAGGCCACTGTACAGTCTCCCTGCAGCCCTCTCTTCTCCAGGTATTCTTTACATATTGAACCAACGAGCTTTCATGAGAAGGTAGCCGAGCCCGCCGTGCCCCACAATGTTGCATACCCGTGCTTGAAATGTGACTGCAATATGCCTGTTGGTCTGCCAAGGGCCACAGAAGGTGGGATCCTGACTGCATTTGTACCATCATGCTACATGAAAGTCTCTAGTCCTGTGCAACCTGCATGGCTTTTGGCTGCTCTGGGTCCAGGTGCAATGCTTTGGGGACATTGCTGTTCCTGGTAGGGTTTTTCCACAGTGACTGGCTACATGGGACTACAGCACGAGTTTAGCACCCATCTGGCATGAGCTGCACCAGGGCAAGCTCCCCAGTCTTCACATCCTCTGTCTACCTTTCTCCTGATTCTTACCTTCCCAATATTCGTACAAAACATTGGGCCAGGGGCCTGACACTTCTGAGCTGGCAAAGCCCTGCATCGTAATGACAAATATTTCTGAAACTTCCATAAGAGTACCCACACCTTCTTCAGCACAGCATTTCTGTGTCTTTGATTCTGCTCTGTTGTAGTCCTTGGCTCATTCACATTTTCTGCTGAGGGACTGTGGCACGTTTGCAGTCAGAGCATGCAGAAATGGTTTGTTCATTTCTTTGATTTTTACAACTGCGCTCCACAATAATTGGCCTATTTCCATTTGGAAAGAGGCGGCTTTCTACTCAACACCAAAGTGCATGTGCCATAGAGAAGTGGTCTAAGTTTGTATGTCTTACCAACATTTAATAAACTATTTCATTTTAAGTGAAATAAAATGCAAAAAGCTGTGAATTTCAAACTGCAGTTGCAAAGGTTCCATGCCGATGTCAAGGTCCCAGATTCTCTTCCACCTGCTAGTGGTGCTAGGGTATTGCCAAGTTCTGCTTATTCTTTAGTGAATTGCCAGCACTTGTCTTGTGGTGAATGCTATTTGCAGGTGCTACGACAGAAAAAAAAGTGCACCAAACATGTAAAAATTTCATCTCTTGAGCTTACAACTGCTTTTACCTCCTCTTTTTACATCTCTCTTCAGATTCCCGCCTTACCAACTTTTTTTAACAATACTCTGCATGACATTTCCTGAAGCTACTTCATCTTCCTTGGCATGGGGCGCCCATAACTCATGTGCTTGCCCTGCAAAGCAAGGAATTAAATCTCTAAGCTGTGCTAGAGGATGGCTTCTGAATATATATGAAGGAGCCTGAAGGAACTGTCCATTGATATTTTTTAGAATATTTTTTCCGATGTGTTGTTATGTCAATTTTGATTCCTCACTTTCTGTGATTTCCATGTGTTACCTGTTTCAGCCAGTTTATAGAGACTGCTTTCAGAGACTTCTGCTTATGTGAAGTAAAAAGGATCCTGTGAATTCCTAAGAATTATTCTAATAACAACACAAAAGGATAGGTGAGAAGACTGCTATAGTTTTTCCAGTGTTGACCAAGGCTACTTGACTTTCAAGAGGAAGTTTGTGCAGAGGGAGGAGGCTTCCTTTGTGAAGCAGCCCCATTCCTCATGCCTTGAAGCCCTCCTGCCAGCACTGAGCATTGACGTACTGACCGGGTGGGGGGAGAGGATTGTCCTCCAATGTTTTGCATGGTTGTTCGACCCTAATATTACTCATACTGACTGTAAAAACACCAGTTAAAGTGGACAATTTTTTTTCTTCTGCAGGAAAGATTCTTCACTTGTGTGCTCAACGCTGGTGCTTTATGAATGACCTGTGCAGGAGGACTGCATCCATTCAAAGCAAGGGAAATGAGAGTGGTCTTAGTCTTGCTCTGCACAGCCCCTTCCTTCGAGCTCCCCCTACCCTCTTCTCCACAGCTATAACTGAGGTCAGTCATTATAAAATAATAATTTTTTATATGTATTTATATATTTCACATTTAAAAAATGAATAATAATAATATAAAATAATAAAAATAAAACGCAGAAAGTTCAATCAGTCCTGCAGCTTCCAGGGCTTCTGTGGTTGGACAATAACAAAAGATAGAAGGTAAAATATTTGGAGGCAGCGTATTTTTTCAACAATGGAGATCTCATTATTTAATACAATGCCTTATATTAAATAAACACATTCTGCCCGCACCCAAAACCCATTGAATCCTCTCCCAGGATCCCTCTCTAAAATGCCGGGTCTCCTCCCCGACCCTGAGCACCGCTCTTGTGTTTGGATCTAAATTCCTCGATGTCTCCTCGAGCTCCCAGCCCTGCCCCTAGGTCAGGATCCAGGTCGCTGGTCACCCCAAAAGCAGTGTTGTAGATGACTTTCCATAGCCCATCCTCCCGCTTGATCTTCAACTTGAGGCCAATCCAAGTGCTTGCTCCGTTGGGTTGGCTGGCAGATTTGTTCCTTGATGGCAAAGGGTCCTCATCGCCATCCAGGGAAGGGGAATCTGCGCTTGAGGTGACAGACAGGGAGCTCCTGCTGGACGTGATGGCTTGGGGAGGTAGGTGGTAGGTGGGAGGGCGTTGCCTGGGCCGGGAGCACCTTCATGCTCCCAGAAGCATGTACCGTGCTGGAGCTGGAGGCCGGGGATTCCAAGGAGGAGAGGATCTGCAAGTAGGAGAAACTGAGACATCCTCCTCTGCAAGGGAAACATCATGTCAGGCATCAGTGCCAACCCAGAATGCTGCCCTCTAAGGATAGTTGTCTTTTAGGTATAAGAAAAGAGGGAGAGATCAGGGACAGGTCACGCCCAGCCTCTGAAGAGAGGAAAACCTGAAATGCCGGGCGTAGGGGTGTTAAAAAGCAGAGAAATGAAGGCAAAGGCCACTCTGTCACCTGATTTCTCCCTGGCCAACTGCTTGTCGAGTTCTAGCCTGGTCTTTTCCTCCTCTGTAAACATGGGGTTGTTCATCACCATCTCTGCAGAAGGAATGACTCTCTGCTGGCAAGGCAAGGCATGGAATGGAGTGGAATGGAGTGGAATGGAATGGAGTGGAGTGGAGTGGAGTGGAGTGGAGTGGAGTGGAATGGAGTGGAGTGGAGTGGAATGGAATGGAATGGAATGGAATGGAATGGAATGGAATGGAATGGAATGGAATGGAATGGAATGGAATGGAATGGAGGACAGAGAGGGAGGGACAAGGAGTAAGAGCGGCTGTGTTTACGCATCCCCACCATAACACAATGGAATTCCTTATTCTCCCAGATTATTCCCACCCCGGTTCATAAGGAGCTGCCTTTTGCCAAAATCACGGCCAGATAAACACCGATTGGTTACAGAGACTGCTCGGAGCTTCTCCGAGCTGATGGCACCGAGAAGAAAGCTTTCCTATCCCTGCAACAATCCCAGGGCTGAGCCCCCACCAGCTCCTCTGTGGCCGATTAGGAATTTTTATCTAAAATGGGGAATTTTAGGGAAATCAGAATTTTAAACAAGGGGCTTATTGAGGGGAAATGCTGAATTTTGAGGAAAGTTTGCGAATTTTGAGGACAAAAATGGGGAATTTAGCAAGAAAAAATAGATATTTTAAGGGAAAATAGGAATTTTTAGGGAGAAGTCAAAAATTTTGAGAGAAAACAGAAATAGGGGATTTGCTGGAAAATCAGAAATTCTGAGTAAATAAGAATGTTTAAATGTCCACATAAAATTTCGCAACACATAATAATCTGTATTCCTAATGCTTCCATGATTACACGTCACAGATAATTGTCCCCTCTTCTGTAAAGTTAATAAATTCTTTTACTACGGTTAATATGAAGATTCCTGTTCTAATTGTTTAATACTCGTTAGACTGTACCTTTTGTCTTAGTTGGTGTCTCTTTCATGCACTGTAACTGTCTGTGGTATTTTGACAACACCAGAGGGCACATCTGATTACGATACACAATACTATAAATAAACCAACTAAAATTACTAAAGTTACAAACAATTGTTTTAACCATGATAATTCGGAAGCCAGGAAGTCAGCTTCTCGCAAAGGTCAGTGAAACCAAAGGAGGTATCATCTCCTACCACCTGATGGAGAATTCCATTCTTTTTCCAGATCATTTAGAGGTCTGTTTCCTCCCATTTTTCCTGATTAATGTAGGTACAACAGGTTTGGTTAATCATTGTACATAATCCCGCTTCTTTACTAAAAGCGTGTCACTACTCAAGGACGTAATTTCTTGTTGTAAGCCCAATAAAGCAATCTGCTCTACAGTTGCAGAAATATGTATTATTGAAACTGTGGAATTTGTCTACTGGGGGTGGAGTGGGCATCTTTCCACCTTTAAAAGTGAGTAACTCATTTGGCAATACCTCTGTTATATGGTGATTCTTCCCATCCCCCCCCCCCCTTTCTTCTTTACTTTTACCTTTTACACACTAATTTTAAAGGTTCACTTCCCTGTATTACGCTCCATTCCTGGGAAGGTGGATCCACCGGTCCTTTAATACAAGTAATGTGTCCATCCCTTTTCTGCTGTTCTAACGGATGTCTCTGTTGTCAAGAGCACTTGGAAAGGTCCTTCCCAAGCCAGTGCTAGGGTCTCCGATTTCCAGGATTTCACCAGCACCCAGTCTCCTGGTTTGATCTTATGTGGATGGAAGTCCAATGGAGCAGTTTGAGAAAGTAATCCCTAGTTCCTCAGCTCTGTCCCTTGAGAGGAAACGGGCCCTCGTGCTTTCCAAATTTTCCCAAAAGAGTGTACTGCTCCAAAGGCATGTCTTGAGTCAGTATAGACCGTCCCCTCCTCTCCTTTAAGCAGTTCCAAGTGCTTGTTTTAAAGCATATAGTTCACATGTCTGAGCTGACCAATCACTAGGTAACCTTCCCTTCTCAATTACTCTGTTTTCCTCCCCGTTCACGACAGAAGAACTGCTGTGGCACTTTCCATCTCTGCACCGTGCTGAGCCATCTATAAAGATGGCAAAGGGGTCTCATGCAAATCTTCCCGAACTTTGGTTTGATACTCAGTGATGTCCATAGAGTCCTGTTCAGGTATCTCTGTCGCTATTCCTCCATACGAAAATGGAGAAGGATTCATGCAATTAAAGCTCCCCCAGAGGTTGATTTTCTACTTCCTTCTACTAACAGGGCTGTAGCTGCCACCGCTTGTATACAAGTATCCAACATTTTTGATGGGTACACCACCAGCTGTTTCTGTCCTCCCTGAACTTGGGCCAATACTCCATAAGCCACCCCCTCTCTGTGTTGACATACAGGTGAAAGGGTTTTTCTAATGAGGGGAGAGCGAATACCGGTGCTTGAACTGGTTTTCTCTTCAGTTCCTCAAATTGTTCTTTCTCTCCTTTTCCCCATTCAGGTCTTTCAACCATTTCCTGCCAATTTTCATGCTGTGTAAAGTTCTCAACCCATGGCCTGCAATAACTTAACCCTGTAAACTATCTTATTTCTCTTTTCTCTCCAACTATCACAATCTGGCTGAAGCAAAACTTTTATTTCTCTATTGGAGGGATCATGTGATGGGGAGGGGTCATTTGTGGTGGGCGGTTGTGGGGGAGGGGTCACGTGAAGGAGGGGCCATGGGGAGGGTGGGGTCATGTGGTGGGGTTTGGGCACTTAGTGGGGGTGGGGTCACTTATGGGGGAGGGGTCACGTGGGGACGGGATCATATGGGGAGGGGTAATTGGTGGGGGAGGGGTAATTTGTGGTGAGGTCACTTGGTATGGGGTGGGTTATGGTGGGGGAGGGGTCATGTGGTGGAGATGTTATGTGGTGCAGGAGGGGTCTCTGAGGAGGGAAGAGGGGGCGGGGCAATAAAAGGCAGGACTACTGCTCATTGGCTGCTGCTGCAGCCCCTCCTGGCCGTGCCGCTCCTCCTGCGCGCCGCCATCTTGGGAAGGGCAGGGGCGACCGACACCGTCACCGTCCTCGGAATGTCGGGAAGGGTCGACAACGATGCCATCCTGGAAGGTCCAGGTGCAGAGGAAGCCACCGTCATCTTGGGAGGGGTCGATCGCCACCTTGGGAATGTCAGGGGAGGTTGGAGCCGCCTCCATGTTGGTGAGGTTGCCCACCATGTCATCGAGCTCGAACAGCTCTGGCTCCACGATCGCCCCTGCCCAGCGCAGGAGCTGGGAGTCTCCCAGGGGCTGGGGGGGCTCCTCCTCTTCCCCCTCCTCTCTCTCCCACCGCTCAGGGAGGCTCAGGCTGGCCATAATTTCATTGTATTCTTGCTGTGCGACCCAAGGGATCTCCTGGGGCTCCGGGGGCCTCGGAGCAGTCATTCGAAACCTGGTGAAAGGGGGAGGGCAGGGGGTCAGGGGTGGCTCCGCCCCAACCCCCACTCCCCCAGCTATGGGGCAGGAACGAATCTATGGGGTGGCCATGGGTCTTTTATGGGGCAGGGAGGGACTATGGGGCTGCTGTGGGGCAGAAAAGCCCTATTGGGTGGCTGTGGGGCAAGAGCATGGCCTACGGGGCTGCCATGGGGCACCTGTGGGGCAGGGGGAGCGCCCTAGTGCGTCTGTGGAACAGGAGAAGGGCTATGCGTCATCTGTGGGGCAGGAGACGTCTCTATGGGGCTGGCAGTGTGGTAGCAGGAGCGCTGTGGGGCTCTTGTGGGGCAGAAGCAGCGCTATGGGGCAGCAGGGGAGGCTATGGGGCTGCTATGGGGCAGGAGCAGGGCTGTGGGGCTCATATGGGGTAGGTGAGGGGCGACAGGAGAATCTGTGGAGCACTTGTGGGGCAGCAGCAGCGCTATGGGGCAGCTGTGGAGCAGGAGGGGCCCTATAGGTTGGCTGTGGGGCAGCTGTGGGGCAGAGGAGGCCCTATAGGGCAGCAGTGGGGCAGCAGAGGAGCCACAGCAACAGCTGTGGGGCAGCTATGGAGCAGGAACAGGGGTTATGGGGATGCTGTGGGTCTCTATGGATCGCTATAGGGCAGCCGCACTCACCCCCAGTTCCAGTGGCCGCCGCGAAGCATCAAGGGTAACGGTCTCACCTCCCTGGCGTTTTGTACTTCCTTCCCTGCTGGAGCTGTTAAACACATTGGTTAATTTTAATAAAAATTGGTACAAAAATTGCTTTTGCAATCGCTTTTGGTGAATTTTGGATTCTGCCTCAGAGTTGGTGAGCCTGTTGCACCAGGGGATGTTCAGACTAGATATTAGGAAGAATTTCCTAACTGGAAATTCCAGGCACTGGAACAGGCTGCCCAGGGAGGTGGCTGAGTCACCATCCCTGGAGGTGTTTAGAAAATGGGTAGATGAGTTTTTGAAGGACGTGGTTTAGAAGAAGATGGGTACAGTTGGAGTCGATGATCTCCAGGGTCTTTTCCAGCTGGAAGATTCTATGAGTCTATGTTGGTGAAGTCGCTCACCATGTTGTCGGGCTTGAGCAGCTCGGGTCCCACGATTGCCCCTGCCCAGCGCAGGAGCTGGGGGTCTCCAGGGGCTCACAGAGCTCTTCTCCTTCCCTCTCCTCTCCCTCCCCCCCCTTGGAGGGGCTCAGGGCAGTCATGTTGTGATCGTACTTGCAGCCCAAGGGCTCTCCCGGGGCCCTGGGAACCTCTAAGCCAACATTCAAAATCTGGGGGGTGGGGTGGCAGAGAAGAGGGTGGGGGATCGGGATAGCCCCGCCCCCACCCCCCACCCCTAGCTATGGGGTAGGAACAGCACTATGGGGCGGCCATAGGTCTTTTATGGGGCAGGGGATGGGCTATGGGGCTCCTATAGGAGGAAACGCAACCCTTTCCTTGCAGGAGCTGAGTTAGTAACTTAAGCCAGATATGCCCCACATCGAGGGCGTAGGAAGGGCATCACTGGGCCAGCACCTTGGGGCAGAAGCAGGAAAATAAGGAAAATAACTCCAAAGAACAGAAAGAGACAAGGTTAAAATCAGGAGAGCAGGGGTTTGGGAGCGGCTCTTCCTCCCTCCATCCTAAACACCATGCTCGGATTTTCCTCCCCAGCCCCAGTTATGATGAGGATGATGTCCTTCTGCTGCCTGGTGGTGGAGGAAAAGGGATCGGAGCCGAGGACACCACAACAGGAGGTTCCACCACTCAGAGGGGTGACAACCCGCAGCCTTTTGCCTGTTACTTGCCCATTGCTCCTTTGGGACTTGCTGACTTTTTCTTTTGGTCCTCCATTTTCACAGGGATGCCTGGGCTCTCGCTGCAGCCTGATAGTCTTCTGCATAGAAAGAGATACACAGATGCCAAGAGAGCACAGCCCAAACCTCCCTTGCCTACGGTTCCAATAAGAAACATCAGCAATCATTTTGACACGGAATTAAGGGGTCATTTTTAGCTACTTATCATTTACAGGGACTTGTAGATTGAGGTTCAAAACTAAAAAGCAATAAAAAAGTCCTGCGTTAACCATTTTTAACTGATTTTTAAGCAACTTTTTCTCAAAATATTTCTATTCTCATTCTATTACAATATTTTCACTGGCAAGTCACAGAGCACCTTTTTCCCTTCAGGGCTCTTTAGCCAGCTTATGTCCTAAAAGGACTTCATTCCTGCTGACTGACACAACCCACGGTGCAAGAATCTCCCTGTGCAATGCTGGGGGCCTTGGGCAGCGGTGCTCGGACACAGGGCACGCAGAGGGTGCCTGAGCTTCTCAGCGGGGAGCAGAAGAGGAAGAGGCATCATTTTCGACCATGTTTGGGTCTTCAAGGAGGTCTTCACACACTTTCTTCCTCAGCTGAATGGCTAAGGCTGACTTTCCTTCTGTTCAACAAAACCAAGGAGAAATAAAAGAGACAGAGACTGCACTTGGCTTCAATAAGGGCTCACAGCAGAGTTGCCCGAGGCCTGCTGAGGAACAAGGGAGAGCGGGGTGGGATTCCCCTGACTGCACATGGATGTGTCCAGTGCAGACACCCCTGTCCTGACCCAGCCCTGGTCCTGTTTTAAGGCATCAGAGTCAGTCAGTAGAACCAGCGGGTTCCAGCTCTCTTTACCTTTTCCTGCAGGTAAACCAAACCTCCTCTAAACCAAAACAGGGCCTCAGTCCCTTTGTGCAGGTGGAGACGATTGCAGCTCCATCACAGCTGCACAGCTGAGGCCACGTAAACCACAGGCCATTTTTGCTCTATCCAGTTTGGCTCCAGAGCGGGAATTTACATCTCTCTCACCTCTGAAATGGTTCTTCTCACACCCAGAAGCGTCAGAGTCACCTCTGCAAGCTGCTTCACTTCCTAGGAGCAAGGAGACCGGTCACAGGATCAGGGACAGATGGCCTGTCCCCACCCACAGCCACAGCTCGTGAGGGCATCTGAGGAGATATGCAGGTTCAAGACTCACTTCTCCTGGATCACAGCCACTGTGGGTTTAGTGCCAGCACAACGAGTTCTAACTGGAGCTGCTGTCTCTGCTGAGCCCGGTGGCCCAACTGACCCAACAGGCACCGACCAGCCTAACGTCTGACGGGCGGGGCTATGAAAATGAGGGACCCCTCAACTGCCACTTCCACCTCCACCCACCAGTCCTCCCAGAGCTGCTGCCTTCCAGTCCTCCCAGCACTCCTGTTCCAGCACACCCAGGTTCAGCTCCCGGGCACCAGCTCTGAGGAGAGTGTGGCCGTGAGGCCGGGCACAGCACCCTGGCTCCGGGGGGGGCAAGCGGTGCCTGTTCGTCTCCCTGGATGCTCAGCCTGGGCCTCCGGGCCCATGAAAACCCTGTCCTGAACAACTCCCTGGGCTGGCAGGGCCACGCAGCAAACCATAGATTCACTGAACACCTCTTGTGCCCGGCCTCCAGCTGGATTTGACTCCATTTCTCATGAGTCTTTGGGCCCGGCCATGCAGCCAGTGTTTTACCCAGCAGGGGCTGTGCCTGTCCAGGCCGGAGGCAGCCAGTTTCTCAAGCAGAATGCTGTGAGAAACGCTGTCAAAGGCTTTACCAAAGTGAAGGCACATCACATCCACAACCTTTTCCCCGTCCATTCAGCGGGTGACCTTGTCATAGAGGGAGATGACGTTCATTTGGCAGGACCTGCCTTTCATAAACCCGTGCTGACAGGGCCTGATCCCCTGCTTGTCCTGTGTGTTCTGTGTGAGGGCACTCAAGATGACCTGCTCCATGTCCTTCCCTGGCACCGTGGTCAGACTGACAGGCCTGCAGTTCCCTGGATGCTCCCCCCAACCCTTCCTGTAAGTGGGCGTAACATTTTCCCCGCTGCTTGCAGGATTTTGGTACGGAGAAGAAGAAAAAAAATCCATGCAAACAGAGGAGTCGATGCTGTTGGATAAGTGCATCAGTAAAACACATCTCCCTCGCACCAGAGCCAGAGGCCCGGGCAGGCAGAGGGAGGCCGGGTGTATCTCCACATTGCCATGAGCCCTTGTCCCTTCTCCCTTTGCTCCCAGGGCTACCTGCTCCCCCGTCTCTGGGCGCTGCTGCTCAACGTCCCCCAGCTGCGATACCCAGCAGGGGGGCCTCGCAGGGCCCATGATCGGGGCTGCCATGGGCACCGGTGATACCAAAAATGCTGGCAAATAAACTCTCTGAGGCTCGTTTCTGAGTTTCAGAAAGCAGCATCCTTTATTTCAGCGCTGGATGCATGAGGGAATGACTTCCATCAATCATGCATGACAAGACAAGAGCTGGGGACAGAATTTTTCTCCCTCTTACATGCATGTGTATAGGTTTTCCCAGACATATTATGGATATTCTGTTACTTTGCAAGGACTAGTTTTAATGTTGTTATAAGCTTCGCAATGCTGTTTCAAAAGAAACCATGCTGTAGAAATCAAGCAGAAGAGAAACTCAAAAAATGGCAATAAACAATGAAGTTAAAAACATCTTCAGGCTGTTGTCTGTGTTTGTAGACAAATCTGTTAGCTATAGAAGCGATTATAGATTGTCTCAGAGCACACACGGATAAATACAATGGTGCGCTGAAAGAGAACGGTGAGAGAGCTTATGCACTTTTTAGCTTGCAACAGTAAAACCTGCAACCTCCTTGAATTCATTTTGTGACCAGAAAGTTCATAATTCCTTTTTCCTACTTAATGTCACTGAGAACAATGAATTTATATAGACGGATTTAAATAGACTGGCTTCACTCTCTGTAAAAATTAATAATTAAAAGTCCTGATGCTTTGCATCTGGAAGAAGACGAGAAAGACAGCGCACTCAGCGGTAGAGGCTAAGAGTGAAGTTTGAAGGAGGAAAGCAATGGGGAAAAAAGAAAGGAAGGAAAAGGAAAGAGGAAGAAAAATATACTTACAAATACTAAATTTCTTTTATCTGGATTAGCATAACACATTTTAGAATACACTTTACAAAATCCTTTAGGCTTAAAGGCATCTGTGAGTTGAGGCTGGTAGTCACTATTTTGGAGAAGACTTGGCTACCTCCTGCGGAAATCTGACCTCCTCCCTTGATTTTTATGTAATATAGACATGTATTACCCTTGGTAAAGAGCTGTTTGGAGGGGATTTTTCAAGGTCTGAGGTGTGGAATCCATCAGGCTGGGAGTTAATATGGGAAATCAACAATGCTAGGGAAAAACAATAGTGCTGACCCCCAAAACCAAAAACTTGCCAAATCAAAATCAGGGAAATAAATGGACAAAATAGATGTATGGGTTCTTGGGGCAGTGGGGCTGCAGGGTGGCCTGGGTTGCCCCATGCGGGACTCCACTGGTTCCAGCCAGCTCTAGGTGTTTCCAAAGGATCCGCCCCAGAGCACAGCTGAGGGGAGCGAGCAGCATCTCTGAAGGTGTTTCCACAAATGTTTAAATATCTGCCTTCTTCTTTTCTCAATATCCAAACCAGTAATTATAGATTTATGTTAATTGGCAACAAATTCAGTTCAATTCCCTAATTCGAGTCTGGTTTGCACATGACAACAAATACAGCTTTCTTTACATTAAAGAGCAGTTATTTGAATTACGTGGGATTTTATTTGAATTTTACTTTTTACACTAATGAGAATTTGTCCTTAAATTTGAGCTGCCTGGAACTGTCAAGATTGCAATTAATATCTTTCTCTTGCATAGAGATTTTCATACTGAGATATCTCAAAATATTTCTTAAATTGCAACTAGTGCTCGTGCGGCTTCCTGTCAATTGCAACATATCCAGTAACAAAAGGGTAAAGAACAGTTTTAGCAATGAAATTACTGGCACATTTAATGAAACACACATATTTCAACTACCTTTCGAAAAAAAACCCAAGCAGCTGACTGCCTTCCAGGCAGAAGAGTTCGTCACCAGAAAGCTACCCCTGATGCCTTCTCAAAAAGAGCATTTTGTGGAGCCAGTCCATCTAGAAACAGTGTTGGGAACTTTCTTCAGCCACAAAACATTAGTCAGATATATTATGTATATATATATATATACACACACATATTTATATATATATATTTTAAAAAACTTCAATCCAATAGGAGAAAAAGAACAAAACTTCCTTAGGTTTGTACTTCTGGGGGAAACAGTTCAGGCTGACTTATTTTGGGATTAGGTCTGTCTGAAACATCTCTGATAAATGTATCTCTATTTACATCTTCAGGCTGTATCTAAAAGTGTACAATACACTTGTTAATCATATACTGTCACTCAAGGTAGAGTTTGCCATAGTACCCAGTGAAAATAAATATTTAAATCTGTCTTTCTTTCACTGAAACTGCATGTTAGAGATGGTGGCAGCTGTTTTGAACACAGTGCTGTTTCCTTCAGCATTTTGGAGATGACTGTTACTCTCACATACTTGCTAGAAGAGAAAAGTATATTCTTTAACAAATTTTTACTATGTCAAAATGAAGTTTCAACAGTTCGTGATTAGGGAGTTAAGAAACACTGTGATAGAGAAATTTAATTTTCAGTTTAGTTACAAAAAATACAGCTTATTATAGAGCATGCGTTAAATTAAAAAATATATCCTCTTTCTTCTCCAAGTTCAGGACAAGAGAGAATCTAAGGAGGATTTTAGGCAGAACATCTTGTTCCTTTTGGCACTCTTTGTCTGTTTAAAAGTAGCAAAAAATGCAAAGTCATTGCATAAATAATTAATATCGATGTCATGTCATCCTGGGCAAGATCTTCAGATGCAGAATGTTTTGTTATCTTCATGCTCCAAATGGAAGTGTAAATAACATCTACATTGTGGAATGGGTTTTCACGGACACTGGCTGTAGGGCCAGTGGTTTCATAGAAAGAGAAACTTTACAGACTGTTCCCTGAATTTGCTACTTCGAACTGCACAACTTAACAACTGAATAGTGTTATGCAATTCCATAGCTAAGATTATTCCTTTCTAGTTTTTTCACCCTGTGCTCATTATATATGAAATATTTGCTATATTTGCTTCAGTATTTCTTTTGCCCTGCTAAAGTTTCCTTGCCTCCACAGATTTGTTAAAATGTGACTGACAAAGGATGCTCAGACTGATGAAGAATCTGTGGCTGAAAGTGGAGCTTTCTGGGGAAAGAGTAAAAAAAAAATGTGCTTCCTTTCTGCTTTAAATGCTTACATGCAGTGATATGTCCACATTGGAATCAGGTATATGTTTAGACTGGCTTTGAAATATAACTATCCTCTAATATGGTCTTCAGGACATTTCTAAAAAGTTCGTTATTGGGCTCATTAATGTAAGCTGTGAAGTTGCAGGAAAGGAATGCGTTCCATTCCTCTTTTGTTTCCCCAAAGCTGATGACTGATGAATACAGGTTACTGATTTAAGCTTTGTTATTTTCCTCACATACCGTGTCTGAACCTCTGTATTTATTTTCAGCTCCTTAAGTAATGTTTGAGTAAATAAAAAATTAGAGAAATCATGTAGAATGAGGAAAGTAATTTTCAATGTTCATTCAGTTAATAATTAGTGGTTTGATCCTGATTTTCAAATGTTACTAGGTTGCACATGGTGCTCAAATCATCTGGACAAGTTAATGCACTCTGCACTGTATAAATTATTTGTTTCAATTATCTGTTGATAGACAGTTAAGAGAGGAAGGGAGGATCTTTGTCAAATAGGACACAGTATTTTCTTTAACGATGGAACAGAAAGGCAGAATAATTAATAACTTTGAATGAAGGAGTAGTGAACAACATTCTTCCAACACCATTATCATCAGTGTTAAATCCCTTGGGTTTAGTACTGTGGATATTCTCACCAGTGCTTCAGAGTATTCTGCTTGATTGTCACAATTGTGACAACACAAACAGAAGAACGCGGGTATTTTACATCCACAGACAGATTCAGACTGAGCATGAAGCCCTCTACATAAGTATCTCATGCAGGCAGAGGAATGGCCAGTACTTATGTGTAGAACTCACCCACTCCAGGTTTCCTACTCGTTCACAGCCTCTTGTTTCTCTGTCTTGAACTGCTCAGTGTCCTTCATCCAAAAGGATTGCTCTGATATAAAGTGTTTGATACGGACCAGCCTCCTGCAGCCCAGAGATGCCATTGGAAAGACGGTGGGAAACTCCATGAAAGTACAGACAATAAACTCAACAGATAAAGCGATGATCGATTTTTTTCCCCTAAGATTTACAGCAAGCAGCATTTGGGGACAAGGGTTAATTAGAGCAGCTGAAGCAGACAGTAGTTAGGTTTATCTTCAACATTTCATTCAAAAGAATGGAAGACCAAAGTCTTAGGAATGTTTGAACCATTTTTAAAATATTCTTAAACAGTAATTTAACTCTGAAAGAGCTCAGGAAAGAGCAGCTCAGCTGTTCAAAATCTGCCAAAATCAAAGCCCTACAGTGGAGATTGATTGCCAGCTTTAAAAATGTTCCTGCCTACCTGAAATGATACAAAAGCTACAGAAGAGAAAAAAAAGTCAGTAAATCCACAGCTGCTCCTATAATGTATTTGAAAAATCCTTTACTTTTTAAAAGTAAAAGTAAAAGTAAAATCTAGCAGTTGTTCTAGATTTTGGGGGTTTTCTGTAAGATAGTATATATAGGAAGGAAGAAAGGAAGGAAGGAAGGAAGGAAGGGGGGAAGGAAGGGGGGAAGGAAGGGGGGAAGGAAGGGGGGAAAGAAGGGGGGAAGGAAGGAGGGAAGGAGGGAAGGGGGGAAGGAAGGGGGGAAGGAAGGGGGGAAGGAAGGAAGGAAGGAAGGAAGGAAGGAAGGAAGGAAGGAAGGAAGGAAGGAAGGAAGGAAGGAAGGAAGGAAGGAAGGAAGGAAGGAAGGAAGGAAGGAAGGAAGGAAGGAAGGAAGGAAGGAAGGAAGGAGGGAGGGAAGGGGGGAGGGAAGGGGGGAAGGGGGAAGGGAAGGGGGGAGGGAAGGGGGAGGGAAGGGGGAAGGGAAGGGGGGAGGGAAGGGGGGAGGGAGGGGGGGAAGGAAGGGGGGAAGGAGGGGGGAAGGAGGGAGGAAGGAAGGAAGGAAGGAAGGAAGGAAGGAAGGAAGGAAGGAAGGAAGGAAGGAAGGAAGGAAGGAAGGAAGGAAGGAAGGAAGGAAGGAAGGAAGGAAGGAAGGAAGGAAGGAAGGAAGGAAGAGGGGAAGGAAGGAAGAGGGGAAGGAGGGAAGGGGGGAAGGGGGGAAGGAAGGAGGGAAGGGGGGAATGAAGGGTGGGGGGAAGGAAGGAAGGAGGGAAGGGGGGAAGGAAGGATGGGGGGAAAGAAGAAAGGGGGGAATTTTGGGGTTCCTCTATCCATTTTTGGGTTCCTCAATCCATTTTTGGTGTCCTCAGCCCACTTTTGGTTTTCACAATCCATTTTTGGTTTCCTGAGCCTATTTTTGGTTTCCTCAATGCATTTTTGCGTTCCTCAGCCAATTATGAGTTCCTCAATACTTTTTAGGGTTCCTCAATCCATTTTGGGGTTCCTCAGCCCATTTTGGGGTTCCTGAACGCATTTTTGGGTTCCTGAACCCATTTTTGGATTCCTCAGCCCATTTTTGGTTCCTCAATCTATTTTTGGTTTCTTCAGCCCTTTTTTGTGTTTCTGAGCCCATTTTTGGGTTCCACAATCCATTTTTGGTTTCCTCAGCCCATTTTTGGCTTCCTCAATCCATTCTTGGTTTCCTCAATCCGTTTTTGAGTTCTTGAGCCCATTTTTGGGTTTTTGAGCCCATTTTTGGGTTTCTCAATCCATTTCTGGGTTCCCGAGCTCATTTTTGGGTTTCTCAATCCATTTTTGGGTTCTTCACCCCAATTTTTGGTTCCTCAGCCAATTTTTGGTTCCTCAATCTATTTTTGGGTTCCTGAGCCTAGTTTTGGTTTCCTCAATCCAGTTTGGGGTTCCTCAATCCGTTTTTGGTTTCTTCACCCTATTTTTGGTTTCCTCAATCCATTTTTCGGTTCCTTAGCCCATTTTTGTGTTCTTCAGCCCATTTTTGGGTTCCTCGATCCATTTTTGGGTTCCTCAATCCATTTTTGGATTTTTCAACCTATTTTTGGTTTCCTCAGCCCATTTGTTAGTTCCTCAGCTTTTTTCTGGCTTCCTCAATCCATTTGTGGTTTCGTCAATCTGTTTTTGGGTTCTTCAGTCTGTTTCTGGATTTCTGAGACCATTTTTGGTTTCCTCAATCCATTTTTGGGTTCCTGAGACCATTTTTGGGTTCTTCAATCCATTTTCTGGTTCCTCAATCCATTTTTGGTTTCCTGAGACCATTTTTGGGTTCTTCAATCCATTTTTGGTTTCCTGAGCCCATTTTTGGGTTCCTGAGCCCATTTTTGGGTTCCTCAATCCATTTTTGGGTTCCTCAGCCCATTTTTCGTTCCTGAACCCATTTTTGCATTCCTCAGCCCATTTTTGGTTCCTCGGCCCTTTTTGGGGTTCCTCAATCCATTTTTAGGTTCTTCAGCCCATTTTTTGTATCCTCAGCCCATTTTTGGTTCCTCAATCCATTTTTCGTTTCTTCGGCCCATTATTGGGTTCCTCAGCAAAATTATGAGTTCCTCAATCAATTTTGGGTTCCTCAATCCTTTTTTGTGTTTCTGAGCCCATTTTTGCATTCCGCAATCCCTTTTTGGTTTCCTCAGCCCATTTTTGGCTTCCTCAATCCATTTTTGGTTTCCTCAATTCGTTTTTGAGTTCTTCAGCCCATTTTTCGGGTTTTGAGCCCATTTTTGTGTTTCTCAATCCATTTCTGGTTTCCCGAGCTCATTTTTGGGTTCATCAATCCACTTTCTGGTTCCTCAAACTATTTTTGGATTCTTCAATCCATTCTTGGTTTCCTCAATCCATTTTTGGGTTCCTCAGGCAATTTTTGGGTTCCTGAGCCCATTCTTGGGTTCCCTGTGCCCATTTTTGGGTTCCTCAATCCATTTTTGGGTTCCTCAATCCATTTTTGGGTTCCTCAATCTATTTTTGGTTTCCTCAATACATTTTGGGCTCTTCAGCCCATTTTTGAGTTCCTCAGTCCATTTTTGGGTTCCTCAATTTATGTTTTGGTTCCTTAATCCATTTTTTGGTTCCTGAGACCATTTTTGTGTTCCTCAATCCATTTTTGGTTTCCTCAGACTTTTTTCCAGTTCCTCAATCCATTTTTGGATTCTTCAGCCCATTTTTTGTTTCCTCTGCCCATTTTTGGCTTCCTCAATCCATTTTTGGGTACCTCAATCTATTTTTGGTTCCACTATCCATTTTTGGGTTCCTCTGCCCTATTTTTGGTTCCTCAAT
>JAUMJL010000531.1:0-156706 GCA_033558185.1 Dromococcyx pavoninus | reverse complement strand
CCAGGACACGAGGGTTGTCGCTGATTGGTCAGAGCATGATGTGGGCGTGGCCTCTCCAACCGAGGCTATAAAAGGGGGTGTGGAGTCGCCCGCCCCTTCAGTGTCAAGATGGCGGCGCTGAGGGCAGCGGGGGCGGTGCTGCTGCGGCCGGGCGCGGGGGGGAGGCGGCGGCCAGGCTGGGCTACCACAAGAAGGTGAGGGGCGAGAGTCTGTGTGTGTGGGGACAGGTGGGCGCTAAGAGGCGGTGGGTGCTATTAAAACGCTGTACCCTGACAGGTGGTGGATCATTACGAGAACCCACGCAACGTCGGCTCCCTCGACCGCAATGCCAAGAACGTGGGCACCGGCCTGGTGGGGGCCCCGGCCTGCGGAGACGTCATGAAGCTACAGGTGACCTTGGGGGCCCTCTGGCACCGCGGGAGGGGGGTGACCTAGGGCTGCTGCAGGGCCCCAACCTGTCCTACCTTCCCCTCAGGGGTGCAGCACGACCTCCCCTCACCCTCCCGCCCCGGGCTGGTCCCCAGGGCCTGTCCTGCTCCCCAAGGGCCTCAGGGGTGGCTCTAGTGGGACAGGCCTTGTCCCACTCCCCAGGGCTAGGAGGGTGACTCTGGGGGGTCTGCATCCTGTCCTGCTCCCTCGGGCCATGCCTGAGTCTCGGGGGTGGCTTTAGCAGGACAGGCCTTGTCCCGCTCCCCAGGGCCCTACCTGGGCCTCAGGGGTGGTTCTGGGGGGCCATGGTTGAACCAGTGGCTGAGGTGGTGCCTGCTTCTCTCAGGTGGAAGTGGATGAGAACGGGAAGATCGTCGATGCTCGTTTCAAAACCTTCGGCTGCGGGTCAGCGATTGCATCAAGTTCGCTGGCGACAGAGTGGGTCAAAGGGAAAACGGTAAGGGTTCCCACCAGAGTCAGAGGGGGCACTGTGGAAAGGCTTCAGAGCATCAGACCTGCTTGTGTTCTCTGTTGGGAAGCAGTGGCCTGGGGGAATCCCAGTTCTGACTTTGTCCATGTGCTACAGCGCAGACAACTATCAGTGCTGTCACTGGCCTGGCTTCTAGAGCAACAGTTGTGTTTTCCAAGAACCCCCAATAATTTGCAGGAAAGTCCTTTGTGTATTATGCAGAAAACAGCAATGTGTTGATCACAGGTACTGAAAGAAAGTTTAGCTGTGGATTTTCTATGTTATTTATACGTTTTTTGTGCTAGGCAAGAAATACATTTCCATGTAACGGGTAAAGGTGAGCATAGAACAATCCCTGCAGAGGCACTTTGTAACACTGTTATCATAGGATGGTGTGGGTTGGAAGGGACCTCAAAGTCTGTCCAGTTCCACCCCCCTGCCATGGGCAGGGACACCTCCCACTGGATCAGGGGGCTCAAAGCCCCATCCAACCTGGCCTTGAACACCTCCAGGGATGGGGCCACCACTGCTCTGGGCAACCTGGGCCAGGGCCTACTCAAAGGTGAGGTTCATTCCTGCCACTGCTCAGTCTGAAACGTCCCTTAATTCCTGAATCCTTCACTGCCCTTAGTAGTTGAAATGTTCTTCCTTGTGGATTCTGGTGGCTTTGGAGCATTAAAGAACTCTTACAGCAAATGCCCTGGCAGCATGTTTGACCTCACGTGACCAGTGACTGCGCACTGACTCTGTTTCAGGTTGATGAAGCGCTGCAAATCAAGAACACGGATATCGCTAAAGAACTTTGCCTTCCTCCAGTCAAACTGCACTGCTCCAGTAAGTAAACGCATGGGGAAAGTCCAAACACAAACCTGTGTTTGAGAGGGAGGCGTCTGGGAATGGCACAGATGCTTCTGAATGTTGTTTCCAAATAACAACTGACATTGACCCACGAGAGACACTGGCTTATGCTCAGATTTCAGGGTTATTTTCAGATCTCTAATGTTTTGGATTCTGTAGCTCGGTAAACTGATAAGAAATGTTCAAATTTGAACACTCTACTTCCTAGATGGCAGCTGAGCTCTCACACTCAGGAGCTGCCTGCAGTGGTGGTCACTGCTGTCTGCTTTTTCTTTTTTATAGTGTCTTTTGTTCTAAACAACTTTTTCTTCACCTTGAAGTACTCTTTTTGTTTGTAGTGTTGGCTGAAGATGCCATCAAGGCTGCCTTGGCTGATTACAAGTTGAAGCAGGATCCAAACAAAGAAGAGCCTGAGAAGAAAGCAAACAATGCCTAAACTGACTGTAAAGCTTGTTCTCATTCCACTTAAATTTGGAGTGCAATTATTCTAGCTATTAGTAGGATCCTGTGCACTACGAAATGAAGCTGTAAGATACGCACAACGTACGCACAATATGTCACTGTCCATGTGTGTGCAGCCACTCTTGTAGTGCTTACACAGCTGGAATGTGGGTATTCCAGTAGTCTGTGTCCTGACACATTTGGGATGTGGGTATTCCAGTAGTCTGTGTACTGGCACAACTGGGATGTGGGTGTTGCAGCAGCCCGTGTCCTGGCACAACTGCGTCTGAAACTTTGGAGTGAAGAAGACTGCTCAGGTGCTTCTCTCTGGAGAGAAAATCCTGCTGTTCTGGTACTGGAAGGGCTGCACTTTTTTTGGAAGATGTATAGTTTTGCCTATTATTTTACAGAATTTAGTGGGAAACATTGCCTTGGTCTTAATGTTTGTGTAAGAACTGCAGATGGGTCTGTGTATCAACGCGGTGTACGAACATGGGGCAGCGCCTCTGCCCGCAAACTGCAGCTGTGTTGGAGTTTTGTTTTGCAATCTGTGCACCAGTTCCTTCTCTCTGGGTGCTGGGACACTTCAGGAGGCACCAGAGGGCACTAACAGGGCGCTGGTGGGAGGTGAGCACCAGTGTGCTTGGTGCTGCAGCTCCAGGAAGCGCAGCCCCGTGCTATAGCAGGGGCAGCTTCTGCCTCTGTCCTGGCACAACTGACACCTTTTGAAGGTTTTTTGAAACTCTCTTAGCTTTTGCTTATGGAAACAGTCTTAATTTTGGAGTGTCTTTAAGAATCCAACCCTTGGATTGGCCAAGGACTCTGTTAGAGGAAATACACCCTTGGGTTTGAACTCCAGAGAGGAATAGTGTGGGTGGGATGCACAGCTGTGCATCCCCGGGGCGCAGGGGTGGGTCTGTGGCCCCTGTGCTCTCCTGTGTCTTCTGGTGGCTGCTCTTTTCCAGAGGAGGATTCCCATAGATTTCCAAACTAAACAGAAAATGCCTTTGAAAACTTTGTCTGCTCTTAAGATTTTAATCCACCCAAGAAAACATACTTGCCTTTTTTTCATTCTAAGGGTGGTTTAAAACCATTATAAAACATGTTTATAAGTAGCTCGTTCCGATGTATCTGTCCAGAGCTGCTTTTGGATGCAGAGCAGGCCATGTGTTGCTGCTGTGGTTTGTCACTCACAAGACTGCTCTTGCGGTACCTCCGCTCAGCACCACCCCACGTGCTGGTCGCTGGCCCTCAGCGTGGTCCCTGCCACCCTCCAGCAGCAAAAAATGAGCCTCTCTGTCTGAGAAGAGTCCTGTGGTTTCCCAAAAAGCAGGGAAACTTCAGACACCCACGTCTGCTTTGGGGCAGAATCAGCTCATTGTGCTCGTGAGAGCCCCTCAACAAAATACCAGAGGGAGATAAAAGCCAGCACGCGTTTCTAAGGGGAAAGTTTGTCCGGATGTAGGGAAGTAAGGACACATCCCTGCATGTCCCATGACAAAACACAGGGTTACAGGGATATGGGGCTGTGTTGCCTTCCTGGTTTCCCACTGGGTGCAGTTGTGTTCTGGGGCCGAGCTGTGCTGGTTTCCCCCCCCCACCCGCAGCTGCAGAGTAAGAGATAAAAGTTTCCCAGAAATAGCCTGTTGCTCTACAGATCCTGTGGATGATAAGCGTGTCCCCAGCTTCTGGGGTTTCCCCCACACGGGTAACCTTCATCCTGAAGCACAGCCAGGCCAGCTGCTGGCTGTACCTGCCAAGCTCTGGGGGCCACGTGTGGACCCCACGGGGCCAGAGCCCAACCTGGCTGCACCCCAACACCGCTGTGGAGCTGGGAGGGCCCTGAAGGACCAGGGAGAAACAGATGCAGGGACTGTGCTTTGACCACCCTGCAAGCTGCAGAAACACATGGGAGAGGAGATCTGCATAGGAAACATCTTTATTATTAGCTGAAGGGGTTAAGAAAATAAGGGGAAAGTCCAACTGGGCTCTGGGCTGCCCTCAGGTTATGGTTTGGGGGCAGAAAAATGGAAAGATGAGTCCTTGCCACAAAATCCTCTTCCCTTCTCCCGTTAGCTGGGCAAGGATGGCCAAGATCATCCTGTCCTCACGTCCTTGGTGGTCACCGTGAGCAGCAAAGCCAATCCACAGCACCCGAGGCTTTGTCCAACCCCATCCCGCTCCCCACAGAGACGGGAATGGCTGTACAGCCCCCCAGCTGCAGGGCCGTCCCTCTGCCCAGAGGATGCAGCTCCTTGACTGCTAATTAGTAAAATTACATTTGGGAGAAAGCTGGCACAGCACCAGGGGGGCAGAGCTGGAGTGGGAGGGGTGCACCAGCCCAGGGGTGGGAAAAGGCAAGAGTGATGGGGCTGACGGCACTCCAGTGCTGTCCAAAAACACCATCTGCCAAATGAAATGTGGCTTTGCCACAGCGTCCTGAGAGTGCAGGGGTCGGTGGGGAGGAGTGGGGAGGGTTCTTCATCAGGGCTTCCTTGAGCCACCACGTACATATGGAGCAACAAACTCCCATGTCCATCGTGTGTCCACGGGGCGTATCCTGAGCCCGCAGCTCCTCGGGCTCGCCTGGGACCAGGTCCCCACCCTAAATAGCCTGGGTGCTATCCTGGGGTGCACCAGGAGCCCCATCACCCTCTGCTCCCTTCGCACCCGCTGCTTCCTCGGCACCTGGATTTTGGGGAGGGGACTCGGTGGGTTGCTCATCACGCTGCTCATCACCCAACTTCTTACTCCCTTCCTCCTCCTCCTTTTCTTCTGGGGAGGGTTTCTGCTCCCCCCGGGCCCCGTTGACCTGTGGTGCCTTCTGGGGGGGTTTGAGGTTCTGGGCCGCGGCGAGGATGTCTGCCTGGAGCTGCCGGCTGCCGTCGAGGGGCTCTTCAGCGCCAGGGTCGGGGGCTTTCTCGGGCACCTCGCTGAAAGCCCGGGCTCCTCCTGCCTTGTCCCGCTGGTCCACGTACTTCTTCTTGGGGAAGGAGGATGGATAGTAGGCGGATGCCTTGTGCTTCTGCCGCACAATGACGGCGGCGCAGATGATGAAGAGGAGGACGAAGGCCAGCGAGCCCACCACCACCACCAGCAGCATGTACTCCTTGAAGAAGTCCACCAGCCCATCCAGCACACTGCCCGGTGCCGAGCTGTTGGTCACTGTGGTCCCCGCAGCATCCGCCACCGTCGGGCCGGTCCTTGGTGTCATGCGATGGATGGGTGGCGTGGCCGAGACCTCCTCGCCGTCCCCGCTGCCCCCGCCATCGGGCAGCACCGCAGCGCGCCGGGGCGCGGCCGAACGCGCCGGGGCCACCGTCAGCAGCATCAGCACCAGCATCCACACACCCATGGGTGGCTGCATCGCCGTCTCCTCTGGGGCTCGCGCAGGGCCGCCTGTGGGATGCGGAGAGGGGAGTAAAATATTAACACCACGATGGAACGAGACCCTCGAGCCCTGATGCCAGCAAAGCCCCGCCGTGCGTCCACCCCGAGCCCTGTGCGTGGCTCTGGCACAGAGGGACAAGCATAAGCATTGAAGCACCGACAGCCCGGGTGCTCACTTATTCACTCAGCTGAATTTCCTTAAGAAAAGCAAAATGCAGCTCCGGTTTCCTCGGCCCCGACGCCAGGCGAGGGTCTGTGTTTGTTTTGCAATGAGGCGCTGCAAAAAATAGATGGAAACCAGCTGAATGGGATTGCTTAAGCCTGGGGGACGCTGTGTGCACGGCGAGGGGACCGGGGCCGCCGCCAAGAGCCGGCTTCAGACAGCGGTCATTTGGCTGATTAGAAAATTCCTTAAACCTTGAGGTTTCCAGTGGAAACTTTGACACAGCCGGCGCGGCAGAGGGGCCAGCGCCCGGCACGAGTGGCATTTCCCAACGGCTCATCCGACACAGACCGTTACAAACGATTCCCAGCTTGAGCGTGGCTAAAAATAGGTTGGGGGCAGGATTTCATCCCGGTGGTGCTGTGGTGGCCAAGTGGTGCTGGGACCAGGGCTCCCCAGAGCCTTGGTGAAGGGGCAGCCCTGGAGCTGGGTGCAGTGAACAGGGGGTCCTGCGGGCTCTGGCTGCCCAAGCATCCTCGGTGAATGGTGAAGGCCAGCTCCATCCCCTCGCCGTGCCGCCGTGCTCCTCCATGCTGGATGGGGCCCTCACTGGCACCCACAGCCCGTGGTGTGTTATAAGACATGGGGTGAATTCTCACTCACACAGCCCGAAACGATGTGCTGAGGCAAGACCCAGCCAGGCTCCGCACCCACAAGAGTTCAGGAGTGGGTTGTGACTGTCCCCAACGTGTCTGAGCCTGTTCCTGGGGGACAGCCACGCCACGTAACGCCATAGAGCCATTGCCAGAGCTCTCCCCCTCCACGTGGCCCCACGGGAAGGTCTCACGAATCATCTCCCCACGTCCATCAGCAATTTGTGACAATTCTCCCAAGCTCGGGCTCCCCAGATCCCAACCCACCTCTCATTCCCCCCCAAAAACAAACCCAAACCCAGCAGCCCTGCAAACCAGGAGGGGCTCCAGCAGCAGGACCTGGCTTTCAGATTCCTTCCCAGCTGCAAAATCTGGTTTACATTAAACCAGAGCAAACAGACAGCGGCAGCAGAGGCGGGAGGTGCCCCCGGATCACTGGACACCCAAATCCTTGTGGCTCATTGCAGGCATCCCCACTGCCAGGGACTCTGTGCTCACTGTGGTAACAGCAGCACCACCAGGATGAGGGGTCAGGATGAGACCCATCATCATCCCCCTCATCTGCAGAGAGGGATCCCTCAGCTGTGGTGGGGGAGAGGGGTCCTGGGGAAGTTGAAGGCATTAATTCACTCTTACCAAGCCAATGAACAATCAATGAGCAGCTGTGGCCTGACCAAAGCCCAGGTCAGTGCCAAGAGAAGGGCACATTATCACAGCTCTCACCAGCCCTCCATCCCCATCCTACCCCCAGACCCACAGCACATCCCCTGCCCTGGCTTGGCCCAAAGCAGGCAACCCCCTGTGCGCTTCCCAAACGCTCAGGAAAGTCACAATTTTGATATTGTCTAGGCACAACATCCTCTGAGCTGGCTGCATGGCCAGCTCCATCCCACATTCTGCTGTGGGGACCGTGTCCAGCCCTTGCCACAGCACCCCTGGCCACAGAGGAGCCAACCCAAAACTGGGGACAGACTGGCATTGCCAATGGGATCCTCACCTTGCCCACAGCCAGCAGGAGGGAGTTGGGAGGATGGGATCTGTCCTGCTCGCCTCGACTTCTTGCACCTCTTTCTGCTACTTGCTGGGATGGAGCCTCCTCCTCCTCCTTGTCCTTTTCCTCCTCCTTCTCCTCCTCCTCCTTCTCCTCCTCCTGCGTTGCAGCCCGGGACCAGCTTGTTCTCATTAGGGCTGGTTTGGGGAGGGAATGCTGGAGGCCTGGTGAGGGGCAGGCGGCCCCCAGCCCCTCCCAGATGAAATCCAGCTGGGGGCCCTTCCCAGCCTCTTGCTTTGCCAACAAAGGGGGGACCCCCCTCTTCATCCCAGCAGTGCTGCTGGAAGGCGGCGCTTTTTGGGGTGCAAGTGGGAAAGAGGTCACCGAGGAGGTTTTTTGTAAGGGTGTTTTTGCCCATGAGGATGAAGTTAAAAAATCCATCCCATGACCTTGTGGCTGAGCTGCCCTGGTGGGATAGGACTGCTGGCACCCCCAAAATGCAGCCCAGTGATGCCATGCTGGGAGCGAGCACAATTTCTAACCTTCCACTGTGTGCCTGGGTCCCAGCACCCCAGCCCGGGGCTGGATCCTGCCCTCCATGCCCAACCCTGCAAGCCCAAACTCTGCCACCCCAGCAGGGCAGGAGTTGGTGGGGCACAACCACCAAGACCACGCGGTGCCCGTGGAGTGAGGAGGGTGTCAAGCTCTACCTTGGCATTATTGGAGGCTGGCAGTGTGGCTTGGGGGCAATTAGCATTTGAAGACCCCTGCCGTGATTTCAGGAGACCATTTCTGAGCACCCCAGCCTGGGAATGCTCCTGCGTGGGCACGTTTGCCTTGGGGTGCAGAAACCACCCTGAGGTTCCCCAGGCCAATGCAGGAACAGTGGCTGGGCAGCTCCCCAGGGGAGTCTGGGGACGTCGCCTGGTATCTCTCTGCCAGCCCCCACGGTTCCCTCTGCCTGGGCTGAAGTTGCTCAAGAGGCTGCAGCCGCGACGGGGTGACCTCATCCTCCTGCTATTTGCCTCCAGTCTCCTGGGGACTGGTCAGATCCCCCCAAAATCCATTGCCAGCATCCAGGGACTGTGACCACCATGGGGCTGGGAGAGAGGGTCCCTGTTCCCATTGCTACTGGCACCGGGAAGCCGGAGAGGAGCCGGTGCCATTCGGGTGTCTCCCGGCGTCGCCAAATGCAGTCGCGGCTCCCAGAAATAACGGGTCCGTCTGTCTGGCTGCAGCTGGTGGCTCCGCGCAGCTGCTGGGGCGGCTTTTCCCGGCCTTAAGTGATCAGCACTGAAATCTTAGAGGGGAAGGGGGGAAAGGTGAGGGGAGGCGGCGGGAGGGGGGGGGGTGAGGGTGGCCGTGCTGTCAAGCTGAGCCAGCCTGGAGGAGCGCCAGCGGCATCCAGACTTGCTGCTGCAGCCCGGCTGGGATGGGACTGCAATTGTCTCCCGTGTGCGTTTTCCAGCCAGGGTCCCCATTCCTTCTTGGCCAGGGTCCCCATCCTGCCCTGGTCAGGGTCCCCATCCTGACCCAGCCAGGGTCCACCTCACTCCCTGACCAGGAATCCCAGCCCACCCAGGGTCCTCACCTCTCCTTGGCCAGGGTCTCCATCCCTCCTTAGCCAAGCTCCCCATCGCATCCTATCTAGGGGTCCCATCCCTCCCTGACCAAAGTTTCCATCCCATCCCGGCCAGAATCCCCATCTCCCCCTGACCAGGGTCCCCATTCCATCCAAGGTCCCCATCCATCCTCAGCCAGGGTCCCAATGCCATCCTGGTCATCATCCCTATCCCTCCTTAGTCAGGGTCCCCACTGCTCCCTGGCCAGCAACCCCATCCCTCCTTGTCCAGAATCCTCGTCCCTCCTAATCCAGGGTTGCCATCCCTCCTTATCCAGGGTCTCCATCCCTCCCTGGCCATGGTCCCCACCCGTGCCCAGGGTCGGGCAGCCCCCAGGCCAGTGCACACCACCCATTACGATGCCGTTTTTGCCTGTGGGCGCTGGGCAGGGCTCTGCCGCCCGGGGCCGCTTTGTAATTTGGGGCAGCAGGAATGTGGGGGACCCACAGGGCTTGGCTCCACGGCACAACCAGCACGAGGCAACCTGCAATTTGAGACATTTCGGCCCTGCTCTGCTTGTAATTTGCTCCTCTGGGCTGTGCTTTGCTGTGCCAGCGAAATACCCAATGGGGGATTGATCCTGTGGAGCTGGACCATGGTGTGCACAGCACCATGCAGAGCATCATGCACAGCCCCGTGCCACCCACAGCCCCGTACCCCACATGCTGCCCTCCCACTCCACAGCACAGAGGTTTCCCAGGAGAGCGTGCCCTGAGGATCCTCCTGTGACACCGCGCTGGCTTCCTGCAGATTCCTGTGCCGTGAGCTGGGAGATGGCAGCCGGACAGGACCTGCTGACTATGCCAAATAGGGCGATTCCTGGCTCCTGGCAGCTGGCTCGTGCTCCAGCAGTGGAGGAAAGTTTATCCTTGCTGGGCTCCTGCTCCAAAGCATCAGGCACGGGGCTGGGGGAGAGCAATCCCTCTGATGCACCCATCTGCATTCTGAGGACTCACCAGCCTCATCCTCACCTGGACCAGGGGCAGAGGCTGGATGAGGTGCTGCGGGGTGGAGCTGGATAATGGAAACATCTGGGATAAAGCGGGGCTGCGAGTGACAGTGGTCTCTTTGGGCTCCCATTCCCCAGCCTGGCCCCAACACCCCCAAAGCACATAAACCCTTGCGCCCGTTACAGCTGAGCCAGGAGCTCCTGAGGCTGCTTTATGGGATACTGGTACCCACTCTGTGGCTGTGTGGGGACAAAGCAGGGTGGCATCACCCAGGAACCCACAGGTGGGGGTCCTACCCACGGACTGGCCACCGAGGGCTGCAGATCCCCTGACTCAGCTGTAAACATTTACATTTGCAGGAGGGAGCGGGGCCAGCGAGGCTGCTTGGTCCCAGATGGAAAATATCCGAAGCACAGCCCAAATGTAAACAGGATTTGGGCTGGGGGGGCTGGGGTGCAGGTGAGATGGTTAGGTCAGCCCTGAAAGAGTTTTCCAGGTGGCTGCACACCCAGGGGACAGAGTGGCACAGCGATGACTCCAGTGTGTGCCAAAATGCTGCCCAAATGTGCGCTGCAAACACCAAAGGGTGGTGGCAGCAGCCTGGCAGGGTGGGGATGGGCACGTGGGGAGGGGGTGCTGAATCTTCTAGGGCAGGAGTAGGGATGGAGAGATGGGGATGCTGAGCCTGGTGAGGCAGGGATGGGGATGGAGAGTTGGAGGTGCTGAACCTGTCCAGAGGAGGCATGGTGGGGGAGAGAGAGGGATGCTGTGCCTCGTTGGGGCAGGGATGGGGCTGTGGGGATGGGAATTCTAAGCGCGGCTGGTGCAGGGGTGGGAACACAGGAACACCACACCAGGCAGGGCAGGGACAGTCCTGAGCCATTTCTCTTCACTTGAGAGGCTCCCATGGGTCCACGCGTGGGGACTGACCTGGTGGCTCAAGGGGTGACCGACGCCTGCACACTGGAGGGAGGTGGAACCTGGGAGTAAACCTGAGCCCCCTTCACCCCCCCGGATACAGCCAGGACTGGAGGACCCTCGGTGGCTGCTTGTGGCTTTGCTCTCTCTGTCCCTCCCAGGTCCAGCCAAAACGGCTCAGGCCAACACCTCCCTATGGGACCGAGAACCCACAACCACTGTTAGATCCCTGGGGAAGAACCCTGGGCACACGGGCAGCGCTCAGGACCTCCTCAATGGGTGGTGACTGTCTCAGAGGCATCTCCTCACCTCTCCACGGGCAACTGCAGGGCAGGAACACGTTACGCCACGAGCACGCCTGTCCTCACTCCCCCACCAACGTTTCCTCCCCAGCACCACCACCCTTTCCGCTCCCACGGCACGAGGCCAAGCTCCACGTGGGGAGGGGGTCCCGGGGGCTGCGGTCTTCAGCCTTCCAGGGTCTGGTGGCACCTGAGGGGTGGCCACAGGTTTCGTTTCTGCTCCCCCCTGGGGGTTGGGACTGCTGCTGGGAGAGGAAGATGGAGAAGTGAAATTTCAACAGGGGGATGTGGGCAGGCAGTGGAGTGGGGAGAGGGCTGGAGCATTGGTGGGCACCATCCCTGCCAGGAAGAGTCTACCATGTCCAGGAAACACTTTAATGGGGTTGGCCTCAAGGACTGAGCTCTCCCTGGGAGAAAGCAGCTCCCCAACACAGCAGTCCAAGTTAAAATACAGACCCAAGTGGATGGGGGTCCCCTGCCCGTGGCTCCACGTGTGGCAGTGCTGAGGGCTGGGCACCACACCTACAGGGCAGCCTTCACCCTCCTGATGCTCTGGGATGCAGGACCCTGTCCTGTGGCTCAGGAGTGCTCTGGCAGGAAGCTGCTGAGAGTCAGGTTGTCACCGTCAAGCTCGGAGCCGCCATCCAACAGCAGCTTCTGCCGCCGAGCTGGGCCGGATTTGGGGCCGTTGGTGGTCCCCTCACCGTCGGGCAGCAGGGAGGAGATGCAGACCATCTCGGTGTGGCTGAGCCGGCGATGGGCTGTCCGCGCCCGCCGCCACAGTCGGGCACCCAGCACCCCTGTGCACACCATGAAGGTGGCGGCCACCAGCGCCAGCAGCAGGATGGCCAGCAGGCACTTGCCCATCAGCCTGCTGGGGTCCCAGGGGACCGGCACCGCGGTCCCCCTGGGTGTTGTCTCCCAAGGGGTTGAATGAGTCGGCGCTGGGGAATCTCCAGTTTTCTTGACTTTCTTGTCAGCCGTGGTGGTGGGGCCGAGCGGTGGGGAGGTCACAGAGAGTGGGCCCACAGAGGAGCTGCTGTCCGTGCTGCTGGCCACCTCCTCGTGGAGCGATGTGAGCCGGCTGGGGATGGTGGTGATGCTGTGTTTGGGTGCTGCCTGGGTGCTGGGCTCTGCTGGTGTCGTAGGGCCCAACAGCAGGTCAGGATCAGGGGCATCGGTCTCATCCAGAGGATCAGCAGTGGTGGGCACTGCACGCAGCCGGTGCAGGCTGGCATTGGTGCTGGATGCTGATGGTGGTGCAGAGCTCAGCAGCAGGTCAGGAGCATCGGTCTCATCCAGGAGATCGGTTGTGGTGGGCACTGCACGCGCCCGGTGCAGGCTGGCAGTGGTGCTGGGTGCTGGTGCAGAGCTCAGTAGCAGGTCAGGGTCAGGAGCATCGGTCTCATCCAGGGGATCGGCTGTGGTGGGCACTGCACGCGCCCGGTGCAGGCTGGCATTGGTGCCAGGCATTGCTGTTGGCACAGAGCCCAGCAGCAGGTCGGGCTCAGGAGAACCGGTGTCAATTCTGCTGGGCATGGTGGTGGCACTGGGCTGCTGCTCGCTGTCATCCCGCTTCCCGCGGGAGAGCAGCAGGGGCTGAGCCTGCACCTCCCCAGCCACCCCCCAGACCCACTGCCCCGGCTCCGGTGGTGGCAGAGCCCCGCACTGCCACAGGGTGCTCAGCACCAGCATCACCAGCACAGCCCAGCCAGGCACCATGGGACCTGCAGGAGGAGCAGAGAGGAAGGTGAAATCAGGGCTCCGACCTCTGCAAGAGGATGCTGAGCTCCATCAGTCAAGGCTGGAAATGGCTCCAAGGAAGGACCGACCGCACGCGAGTAAAGCATCCTCCTCCCCTCCCAGAGACAGACCGTGTGGTTTGAGGGCCTGGAGAGTGGGAAAACCAAGCTCCTCCAGCCATGGCTGGCAGAGCCAAGCTGCCTCCACCTGTGGGAGCTCAGCCCCGGCAGGAGAGGAAAGTTTTGAAAAGGAAGTTGAGTGTCTGGAAATGGAAAACGAGCCGCGACGGAGATGGCTGCTGGGGGACTGGCAGTTGCTGGATGACTCCCCATGCAGAAATGAAACCACAGCAATGTTGGACACATTTCAATCGACCCCCGGGTTGCCCATCCTCCCCTTCCACCGGCTGGTGCAGAGCTCCTGGGCTGAGGCCACCATGCACATCTGCATCTGCGCCAGAGTGGGAGGAGAAGCAAACCCACCCCAAATCCACCACCCCAATTACATTTGTTGACCACTGATACCCACCCTGACATCCCCGGTGGGTGGAGGCCAACAAGGTCCCCACGGCCCCACAACCAACACCAATCAATGTGCCCCCCTCAGCACCGAGCATCCCTGAGAGGCTCCCACCCACCTCATGAACACCCCAGAGACCAGCACTGCACAGGGCATGGCATGTCCTGGAGATGCCTGCATGCCCCAAGGGGGACCCCAAGAACCTCCTTTGTACCCACAGCATCCTCAGGGCTGAGCCCCAATCCAGCATCCCCCCACCAGGCTCACCTCTGCCAGGGGACGTGGCAGCACCCCAAGCTGCAGATCCAGCAGGCATCACCAGCAAGGGCCCAGCACCAGCACCGGGGCACAAGAGCATCCCTGGGGCTGGGCAACCGCCGAAATCCGAGGGGTGTCGCGGGGCGCTCTCCGCCTGCGCCTCCCGCCCGGGAGGGGAAGGAAAGGCGGGCGCGGAAGAGTGTCTGTGGTTTCGGAGAGCCTGGCGAGGGAAGGACGTCACACAGGGAGTGGGGCCACCGAGGGCTGGGGGCTGCAGCCACCCACCAGTGAGGGTGGCTGGAATGTGGCATGCACCCAAAAAGGGGCCTCCTGGCCCTCCTCGGTGTGCTGGGTGCCCTGGCGCTGGTGTAGCCCCACTTGGCAGCTGCGCTGAGCTGCGTGCCAAGGCTTGCACCGCCCTGAAAGCAGAAGTGACGGCAAACCTGGTGCGAGGGCTGCCAGCCCCCAGGCACGGTGTGGGCATGAACAGCTTGGGGTTCAGGTCGTGGTGCCCCGAGGGAAGACACAGAGGTACCCCAACACTGGTAAACAGCCTTCACACGCAACGAGGAGGAAGAGGAGGAGAGGTCTGCTCAATGTATTTGCAGAGCCCTCGTGCCAGGGCCCTTCTCTTGGCACCGATGTCTCCCTGTGGCTGAGGAGCTCTCAGGAGGCTGCTGGGTGTTGTCCTGGCCGTGTTGCATCGCGTTGCAGCAGCACTGAAACTCCCCACCCGACCGCAAGCACCGTCGCGGCAGCAGGCGGGAGGTGCAGCCGCAGGAAGGGTGCTGCAAGAGCACATCCGCAGCAAACGCCCTGCGGCTGCTGCTCGGGGCCGTAAACAGCCCCACCGCCTCCGCTTTCCTCCTCCAGCTCCCCCCCAGCAGGACCCTGAACCCCCATTCTCATGGGCCCAATTCACCCCATCCCGTCTCAATACCTGCTGGCCACGAGGGCTGGAAGAGGGTCCTGGTTCCTGCTGGATCCAGATCACTTGTAGGAAAACACGTGGAAAATAGTGTTCAGGTCTGCGGAAGCGGCTGCTGCAGAGTGGAGGGATGAGCAGCACCGAGGATGGGTCCAGGGTGTGCACGGGTGGTCAGGGAGCATCGTTACAGCATCCTTGTCCCATCCCAGGCCTTTGGGGTTTGTGCCAGGGTCGGGATGTACCGAGGCAGCTGTCAGTGCTTGTGAAATGCAGGGTGAAGTGCTGCAGCCACAGAGAGGCTCTCAAACTTGGGCAGGAACAGAGTTTCCCACCTGGGCTTTCTTTGCCATTGCATGGCTTCCTGCACCCTCACAGCAGGTTTCAGCTGGAGAAGAGCAGGACAAGCCCTCCCAGCTCCAGGGCAGTCGAACCTGTGCTGCATCTGCTGGAGACCACTGCAACCCGGTCCCAGCTACCCCAAGACCCCCCTCGAACATCTGTGCCATCGAGTCCCACAACCAGCCAAGCTCTTGGGTTCACTCGCAGGGAACTCACCAGTGAGTCCATGTGTGACCCTGGGGATGAGCTCTGGCTCTCCTGGGACAGAGCAGAGGGGTCCCAGAGCACAGACCCCACTCAGCCACAGCCCCGCGGGTTTCTGTCGCTCTGGGCAGCGCCATCATTTAATAACCTGGTTTTGGATAAAACCTGAAGCACAGGTGCTAAGGGGTGCAGGACGCAGAGAGTCAAAGAAAAAGCAAACCAGAGGAAGTTTATAATCAATGACTTTTTATCTTTTGAAAATGGAAGCAAATATTTGGACAGATACTATGGCCGCTCTATAAGAGCGCATCTTTCAGGACTTCGCTGGTTCTCTTCTGGGATATCACGGCTACAAAAAGCTTCAGGCACTGACTCCGGTTGAGCCTGGCTAGGCATCAGTTCATTTAAATAAAATACAGGCTATAAACTAAGAACCAGGGCAGCCTTTCACCGCCCTCCTGGACCGTCTACCACACCTTGATCTCTGGGCATTGCAATCCAGCATCTCAGAAAACTTATGTCCCTCCAATTCGAAACAACAAAAGGTCCCCGAGCACACAACCCTGAAGTCACACATACAAATCAACACAGAGATCACCGTTTGGGGGGAGCATTCCGGTTGGGTTTGTCTTCAAAAAAAAAAGAAAATTAGAATTAAAATACACATCATCTCAGCCATTTTACTGCAATACAAAAACAGCACCAAACATTCAAAGAACCCGGAGCGTTTGGACTGTGAATCCAGCATCAGCGGTCACAGGGCAGGGGATGCTCATCCCTCCTGCTGTGCTCGCCACTTAAAACAAAGAAAACCCACTTTTATGAAGCTTTCATGCTATGCAATTACAACACATCCCCTGTCTCCTCCCGTCCCATTCCCGTGCCTCTCCAGCTACATCACCTGGCTTTCCCAAAGGTGTGGTTTCGCCTTCCCACACCCCCCCCTCCAGAACAGAGAATCCTTAAGCTGTAAGTTCTGAACATGCAAACACTGGAAAAAAATGGTGAATTTGAGGATTTCTAGCTAATGGGGAATAAAAAAAGATGACTTCAGCCTGGACGAAGGGATGCGCTGCCCTGCTGGGGGTGCCCTGGGCAGGGGGAGCTGCTCTGGTGCGGCAGCTCCCGAGTACACAAACGTGCACACACATCGGAGGTGCCATGAGGGACCAATTCCCAGGTGGAATGGGTATGGAGGCTCCTCAGCCCAGAGCTGGCAGACACTTCATAGTCTCTGCCCACCTTTGGATTCAACCCGGGTCGCCGTTTCCCAGGCGCTGCGGGAATGGGGTGGTGGGAAGCACCAATCCAGCCCGGCACAGCCAGCTGGGGTGGCACAAACCAGGGACACAGCCTGGAGGAGGGACCCCTCCCTGACCCGGGCAGCCCCCTCACAGGGGAGACCCCACCTGAGCAAGGCTTTGCTGAGCTGAGGCATCCAAGGAATTCCACAAGGAGCTCACGGGGTCTCTCCCTGAGGATCTCAAAGGATCGTGTGAGAAACCAGTTCTCCAAACTGGGATCGAAACCACCCTCCCCAGTCCCACTGCAAAGGCCTGAGAGCGCAGGGGAGGGCTGGGGATGGAGGTTGCTCTCCTATCCCGGAACAAGCAATTTCCTGCAGAGATTTACAGCGTGGGGAATGATGGAGAGAGGAGGAAAAAAACCCTATTAAAATAACAGCTGGAGAACCGTGATGGTAAAGTCACCTACCTACTGCTACTGCTGCTTGGGAAGCACAGCTGGAATTTCTAACATCAGCACTAACGTGAGGGGCCAGAGAACTGCAAGCTCACAAGGTTTTTAAAAGCTTCTTGAAGCCACTGAGTACGGTGGGGCAGCTCTGAACGAGTATTTACAGCAAGGCTGGAGTGGACATCCTGGAGACCCTGGTGACCACCAGTGTCCCATGGCTCCCACGCCACACCTTGAACTCTGTATGCCATGGATAAACATCAAAACATATCCTGCACTCCGTGGATAAACGTAAAAACCTATTCTGCCTCAAAATAAAACAACAGGCAAGTCAAACATACCCAGCTGGACACGGGTAGAAGAACCCAAAACATGGCGCTGTTCTAAAAGGGCACCATGATGCGAGTTTAAACATTCTCCAGGGTGTAAGAGGAGAAGAGGCTTTTTATGGCATGAATTGCCTCATTCAGAACTATTTTCTGTTTTAAAACTGTCAGACAATGGGTTAGGGAGGCAGGAAAGGCAGTTTGGACCCTCTCGGAGGGGTCCCAGCAGCAGCCTCGGCCACACCGCAAAGGAAACCGCTTTGATTGTTCAAAATGGAAGATTTATACAAAATAGCTTCAGGTTTGTTCTCTGCACAGTATAAACACCCACCACGCGCACACACACACAGTGCTGTCCCTTTCCATTCCAAACACAAATACTGCAAAGTGGCAAATAAGAAAAATAAAAAGCAACTTTTTTTTTTTGTCGGGTTTTTTTTTTTTGGCAACTTTAAAAAATGGTTAAGAACAAATGTGGCATTGGTCCCTACATCTAGAAAAAGATATTTGGGCACAACATTGAAAGTCAGAATGGATTTGTTTTCAAGAATTCATAACATCTGGAAAAAAAAAAAAAAGACTGTAAAATAGCACTTATTCTTTTTGACTTGTTTGACACAGTCACAGAAATTCATTAAAACATCAGGAAAAAAAAATCTTTCACTAAAAAGCTTGGCTTTTAATCATCGACTCTCGTTGATGTGAATTTAGGAGAACAGGAAAGCTCGTACTGGAATGCTGCAGGCTGCTGCTTGCTGAACTGGGGAACTGGAATGTGCCTGGGCCGGCGGCGGGGCCAGCGCTCGCTCCGCTCAGTCTGCGATCTTTGCCATCTGCTGCTCCAGCTTGGAAATGCGCTCGTCTTGGTTGATGATCGTGTCTTTTATAGATTTCAGCTCTTTCAAAATCTCATCCAATTTGGCTTCGTTTTGCTGGAAGACAAGACACGTGTTTGTTAGGGGAACTGGTGGGACGCGATCTGTAGAGGAGCTTTCAAAGCAAGGGGCTCCTCGGGATGGGATCCTCAGGAGCCCTGAGTGCGCCCGGAACACACGCCTGGCACAGGCACTGCAGTGTTTGTGATGCTCAGGGCATGGACCAGCATTTCCAGAGGCAGCAGAGCGAGCTTCAAGGGCACACTGGGCCAATATCTGCTCTTTAATACCTGTGTGTTAGAACCCACTTGACTGACAGCCATCACTTCATAGAACCGCAGAATGGTTTAGAGTTGGAAGGGACCTTAAAAGCCCATCCAGTTCCAATCCCCTGCCATGAGCAGGGACACCTCCCACTGGATCAGGGTGCTTAAAGCCCCATCCAACGTGGCTTTGAACACCCAATCAGACACGCTTGAGCTTTGTTATGACCACTTCTGAAGATGCAGCACCCTGATAATCGTGTGTCAGGCCACCAGCCCTGAAAGCTCATGAATTCTACTCACGGTGTTTGAGGCATCTGCTGCTTTCTTTGGAGCATTTATGAGATCACTTTTCTTGTTTGCGGCAGGCTTGTTGTCCAGTATGTTCTTCTTGACCACCTTGAGATCCCTGTTCTTGCCTGGAATGTACCCGTGCTTCAAGGAGATGAGAAGGGGATCGGCATTCTTCCCCTCAAACCACTCCTCTGCTTCCAGAGCTGCCTCTGGGCCGGCTGTGTCAGGGTACAGGTCATCTTGGAAGAGGTCCGACTGCAAGCCACAAGAAATGAATTGGTCAAGTGGTTTGGGGCTGGCAGGCACGAGCTGGCTTCAAACCAAGTATCAGGAGGCAGCGCTCACCTTTCGAGGAACCGTCATGATGATGGGCTCACATTTCCTCTCGTGAAGCTTGAAGAACCTTTCAAAGAAGAAGAAAAGATGTGAGGACAGCCAAGACGCTGTGCAAAGGAGGCCTCGGTTCGCTGCTCGTGCAGAGCACTGAGCCAGGAGACAGTGGGGATGGAACACCAGCAACCCAAACCAGGCACAGCCGGGCTGCCCCAGGGCTTGCAGGGCCCTGTAAGGGCTGGAGGAAACCACCCAGGTGTGTGCAGAGCTCTCCTCTCAGGTACTGGGTGACTTCACAGAATCAGGGAATGGTTTTGGTCACACTCTGGGCAGGAGGGGCTGTCAAGCAAAGCTCATCCTCGCCTTGGACCATCGAGACCAGCACCACACCAGTGATTTACAGGTACAACCAGCTGACCTAGTGCTCACATGTCTCCACACTCCAGTCACTGGGCCAGTGCCACAACTCCAACACCCTTAGCCTGGCCACCAGGCACTGATGCTGGAATGTTCGAGTGCTCCAGGCAAGAGCAGGCTCTGTTCCCTTTCAGGGGCTCCTGTTTTCATTAATAATCAGAGGAGCATCAACTGGCTTCAGAGGGAACATCCAGCACGTTCCCTGACAGGAGCTGTTGCAGTGACACAAACTGGTTTTCCTGAGGTGCCATGCTTTCTGAATCACAGCTGCACTCTCCTGCTTTAATTACTCTCTAAATTCCTGAAACCAGTTCCAGCCCACTTGTTGTGTACAAGGTGGAGACTGGTATCAGACTTAGGCACCAGAAATTCATCACTGATATGTCAACAGTGTAGGCTGGAAACGACCTGATGCTAAGTTTTCTGCAGACAACATACTCTGCTAAGCAGCACTCACTCATTTATAACAGACTCAGCCTAAGTACCAGTGAATTTTGAGGTTAGATCAAGTCATGCCCAGTACAAGCACCGCTTCGTATCACAGGTCCCAACAAACACTACAGAAACAGTGCTGCAAAGGGGTCTTTCCAACAGTGGGGTCCTACACCCAGCAGCAGGACTCTCCATTACTGAAGGGCTGAACTCATGATGGGGTGTCCTGCTTAAGACACCACCACCCACCCCGACAGCCGCTCTCCTCACCTGGCAATCTCACACTTGTTCACATCGAGGCCCCTCTTTGGCATGAACCCCATGCCCCTCTGCGGCTCTTTGCTGCTGAAGGTGTTGAGGTAGTGAACGTAGGGGGATTCGTCCGTGATCTCAAAGTAGCGAATGCTGCTGTCCCCCTGCAAGAAAGGAAAGGGGGAGCATTCCAGGGGCTGGAGGAGCCCGTGGTCCCTGTGCCTGCACGCCTGCTCCCTGCTCACCTACGCAGCCACCGGTCTCACCCAGCAGCCTTTCCTTCCAGCAATGCCACCACAGAGCACTGCTCAGTTTATAGCTGGTTTTTTTCAAGCCGTAACTTCCCTCGCTTCCCAGCTGAGTACATCTCATCTCAGTCTGCTGACTATCAGACAGGACACCGCTGTGTTCTCAGCATCCCCACAGCACCAGCAGAACCACGGCAAAGCAGATCCCTGTTGTGACCCAAATACATTCACCAAACAGTTCCTCAGTGCTGTTCAGCAAAGCACTGTGGTGCCGCGACCTGAGCTCCTGCTTCAAGACTGGGGGGTGTCAACCTCCACATCTCCTCTATGAAAAAGCTAAACTTTTGCCACAGCCAGGCAGAAAGCCTAGAAACCCATTTCTCTTTGATTCCAGGCAATTCTCCTACACTAGCATCTCTGAAACAGCAGAAGAAGCTGCAGATATAAAACAAGTATTTCTCATTAGCTGTCTAGAAAGAAACGATGCTTAAATGTACTTCTATGGCTCTCTGTAATTACTTATTCATCTTCTCTTTGGCTCCTGTTTGCAGGAAGTCCAAAGCTGCAGCATCAGAAGAGGGCACTTTAGAGCACTTAATGCCTACAAATTGCTTTTAGAAAGGAGCATGTGAAGCCATTTTTCTATTATTTAACCCTGCAAAATTACAGTAAGTGTTGCCACATGCTCCATCTTCAAGTGCAACAAGGATACCATCTAAAATGTCCCTTCCTCTCACGCTAACATGCAATTGTTTGGGTCAACATCAACAAGAGACGTTTTGAGGATGGTACTGACGTGCTGCATCAAAAGCAGCTTTACCTAAGACAATTCATCTCAAAAACCAACCCAGTTACATACTGCCCCGTCACAGGGCAGACTTCACAGCCTCTCTGGATGGTCCTGCTGAGTGAGGACCAAACCGACTTCAGAGCAGCCCTGACCATGGCTGCACTGTTGAGTTTTTGGTTCCACCTTTCTCAGTTGAGACACTTGGTTGAACGTTTCACAGGCATCACTCACTCAACAGGAGCCTCCCCTTAAACAAGCCCAGTCATTCCAAAAGCTTCTCTTTACCTTGCCACACAAGTAAATAATGTTGGTATCTGGGTCATAGAATGGCAGCAGGACCCCGTTGCTGGTGTCCATCTCATGAAGGGCTATTGGCTCCTCCATGTTTTTCTGGAAATGAAAAAAAAAACAGTAATGATGTTAAAATAGAGTGGAAAAGCTCATGTTACCACAGCATCCAAATTATTAACAGTTCTTTGCAGCTGGCGGAACACACAGTGGGTCTTCACCACCCTGAAGGATCTGTGTGTTACCATAACAAATGCTGTAAATATTATTCGATTCAAGGACATTTTATTCAAAAATAAAAGCAGGAGCCAAGAAAATTCACAAAGTTGAGGGAGAGATGTGACATAGTCACGTTAGCGAGTGCCTTGTGTCGCGGTGACGGGGCCGCTGCTCTCTTGCTCTGCACATACAATGCATACAATGAAGTGACCTTCACACAGCTGCTCTGCTCGCTGGGTACATCATCTCAGACACCTCAAACGTGCAGCTCCCACCTCCATCACTGCTCTTGGTGAGCCCCAGATTGGTACCAGAGACCTTATTTCTGTTACTGAGTGAGCATCCAGCCTAAATAACAGCAACACCTCCCGGCACAGGAAGCCTGCGCAGGAGAGGATGGAAGAGGGAATAGCTCAAGTATATGAACTATGAAATTAGTGGGTGGCTGCAGCTCTGGGTTAGTAACTCAAGGGACATCACAACAGCAAAGCAGCAACAGGACAGAACTCACAGGATTCCAGAGGGCAAGCTGCCGTTCGCTCATGCGGCTGAAGCCGGTTGTGAAGATGTTTCCATCAGCAAGGAAGATGGCTCGCATGGGTCGGGCTCCCTCGTGGGCTTTGTCTTTCTCCTGAAAGAGATTTACAGATTAGCAAGGAACAGGAAGCCCACCTGGTGGGGGCTGCTCTTCCGGCTGCACAGAAGGCCTGGCAGGACACACTGCTCCACACAGAGTAACATCCAACTATCTTTGCCCTATGCTTGAGGGAAAAACCAGTTGCTAAGCTACAAGAGATGTGGTCATTGCTGTCTCATTTCAGCTTTGCCTATCAGACCCTTACAAGGCTGAAGGAAGACTTCTTCGCAAGCTACGACGCATACGCAGACTGCTAAATCTCCTCTTTGCATACACAACTTTGGAACTGTAATTATACAAAAGGATTAGATGTGGAATTACACTCCTGCAGGTTTTAAAACTGAGCCCTAAAATCCTAGTTCAAACACTAATCCCAATAAACCCAGACAAATCCTTCAGCCACTGCTATCCCTCCTGTAATTTTTCCCTCACTTTGAAAAACACAGCTAAACATGGTATAAAGGCAGAAAAGTTCTTTCCCTACACGCTCTTGCAAACTCTGCTGGACAGGGTTCTTTAATTAAACTTACAGCAACAATTTCTTGTTTCCTGGGGTCAATAACTCGAACTTTTTTGTCTTTGGAAGCTGTACAGATGAGGCTGCCGTTGCGATTCCAGCTCACATTGTAAATCATATCCACGTGCATGTCATCCAGGTTTATGAGGGCTTCACCTGTTCCCACGTTCCAGATGATGATTGCATTATCACAACCTAAAAAAGAAAATAACAGCTAAAGTCACAACACTGGTGCATACAGTAAAAAAAAAACAAAGCAGCAGGGAACAAGGAATAAAATCTCCTGCAGCTCCAACGCCCAAGATGCTGACTCGAACACGCTCTGTGCACCATCACACACACAGAGCCCCAGGCACAACATCCTCACTCAAACACAGACTCAGAGCAAGGACAAAGCAGATAGAGAAGGGATGAAACCCTTGAAAGCATTGAACACCTTCTCAGAGCTGCTGTACCTGTCCCAAAGGCAGTTTATGTGGGCACTGCTACCACAAGGTGGTCACCACCTCAGCCTGCATGCATGGGGTGGGCAGGAGGGACAGGAGAGGACCCTGGCAGAGAGGAAGCTGAAGTCAAAAGCAGGAGGTACTGGTGCAGCTGAAGGAGGTCTGTCAAAGTTTGTCCTGGCCACTGTTATTGTGGGAGCCTTGTGCAGGGGCTCCTGAGTCTTGGCTCAAGTGCAGGAATACAAAGCAAGAGGCGCCAAGGGCAAAGAGGCAATGTTCTTACAACTCTGTACGTGAGAACGCTGGCTGGCAGCCAGACATTACCTTCTCAGGTCAGGGAGATTTGTGGCAGTAAGATAAAAATGGCACGGCTGGAAAACAGGCAAGTGACAGAGGAGGAGGAACAGCAGAACAAAGGGAAAAGAGAATGGCAAAAGCTGAGGTCAGCAGCTTCACAAGGACTACAACCATCGGGTGGGTGGTTTTGTTCAAGGACCAGACAGCAAGAAAACAAAGAATAAAGCCTAGGATAAGATGACAGCAAAATAAAGAGCAGGACTGGAGGACCAGGTAAGGAAAGGAAAGCACAAGGTGTGGCTGAGCAACTTCTCCTGGGACTCCGGAGGGGTGAAAACACGTAATGAGGCAAAACATAACAATCCCAACTCCCAAAGAGCATGAAAGACATCCAAAGTCAGCTTGTTGTCACAAGGAGGAGACTGAAACAATCTGATAGCATCCCTTCTCCTCTGTGTTTCACAGGATAAACCCTGACCAGAGTGTCTGGACACACACATCTTGCTGCTTGTGCGCACAAGAGCCTGAGGAAGCTCCGTAAGAACCACCACCCTCTCCTTTTGTATGTTCTAACATTGAGTTTCATCACAGTGACTGCCATACGGTTTGCAAGTTGGACTTTTTTGGAGAAACCAGATGAAACTGGTACCTCAGAAGGCATTTATATCCCCAGAAAACACACAGCTCATCTGGCAAGCCAGTTGAAAGGATTTACTTCTTTTATTGGGCTCCAACAGAAAGGTCACGCTATGGAAGTCTCAGACCGTGCTAATGGGTAATGACTTCTCCATTTCATTTCCATAATGATGTGACTGTTTTACAGTGGTCAGGAGAATCTCACTGCATAGACTGTACCAGCCAAGCAGACAATTTTGAAAAGGGAAACACGTGGGAGGAACAGCCGGACTCTGGGATACCTTGCAGGGATCAGCGAGGAGGAGAAACAGTTGGGCCTTTTATAAAAGTATATGAAAGCAAGAGTGAGGGGAGTGAAGATGTACACAGTTATCAGTGGATAGAACTCGCAGATCAAAAAAGCCTGGAACAATTTTAATACTGTAATGCTTTAATACTGTCAACTGAAGATAAAGAAAGGCCAAGATAAGGAGGGGGCTGTGAGCCAAGTATCCTAGTGTTCCCAGACACTGCCAATAGTCTTGTGATTCACGGGCCCTAAGCAGCTGGGAGAGGAAAGAAGGAAAAGGAGTCAACAAGCTCTTCTCCAAAACACCTGATGTGCAAGCAAAACACGAGGGAGAGGTGCTTGTTGCCCCCACAGCACTGAGGCACTGTACCTGCACTGAGCAGCACGTTGCGTGCCGTCGGATGCCAAGCCACAATGCCGACTCTCTTGGAATGGCCTTCTAACACCACCACCGGCTCTGTCAGGGACAGGGTGAGTCCGTTCTCGGGGATCTGCCACACCTGGAAAAGGGAAAGGGAAGACGGTTAAGGGAAGGCCATCCTCTTTGAAGGGCGTTTGCCCGTTTGCTTCCTGCATCCTGCGCCACGGCTCAGGTCTGAGCTGCCACTTCTCGAGATGAACAGGAAGAGAGGAGCAGGGAGGGAGTCACTCCCAGCCACCAACAAACCTTCAGCTGATCCCTGCAAAACATCCTTCCTACCTTGCTCTGCCAGCACAGAACTGCTGGCTACTTACACTGCAAGTGCCCCGTGAGTGTCAGACACTGCCTGAGATGGGTTCAAATCACCTTCTATCTCCAATTCCATCTGACTGAGCTGCTGTGTTTTCCAATCGTGCTTATCCCTTGGAGGAACAATACTGGCACCGATTTTCTATTTCTTTAGAAATGCTAGCAATTAATTTTCATGTTACATTTAGAGCCTCCTTTCAGAGACCATTTAACTGGGGAAGAACAGTTTGGTCCTGGCAAAGGCTGAAGCAGCCCGAGTCAGCATCGCATTGTCTGCTTGGTTACACAACCCTTCTGCTGCACACATCTTCAGAAAGTGCCATTAAGAGGAGGAACAGACCCCAAGGATCGCAGAGCATTGGAATTCCAGCTGTGGAGTCAGGGCACGTTTATGCATCGAAGGAGGCAGCTTCTGCAACTGGCAGGGACCAGGGATAGTAGAGACCAAACCCATCACCTCATGACCCAAGGCAGGATCAGCCTCACCAAAACTATTCCTGCAATTCAGCACTGGAGAATCATCTTTGAACTGAATTTGACCTACATCTAGTGCATTAAAAAATTAAGACTCATCAGTGAGCAATTATAGCTGCCTATAGATAGGTGGCAGCATCAGAGCACAGTTCCTGCACCTTCTATTGTTTGATTTTCTGGAGTTAGAGAGCAGGGCTTGCCAGACCCTGCCCACGGTGCCCAAGCAAGCTGTCAGAGCCAGCAGATGTGAGCCGAGCGGATTTCGGAAGCGAGGCAGACAGACATGCGTGAGGGAGACATGGATTTTTGAGCTAATCCCAGTTTCTCCCTTCTCACAGGGCTGGCTGCTGCTGGAATAAACCCCACCGAGATGCAAAAACTCTCAGCACAGACCAGCTCACCTCTAAATAACCCTAAAATGATCTCATTTCTCACTGACACAGCTCTCAATGCCACCCCTCAGCATTCCAGGAGGAATGACCTGCAATGGGCTCACAACCTCAGCAGTCAATTTCTCTGCAAGGGCTGAATATTCCTCTTTCTCTTCCTGCCTGATGGAACAGCGCTAGCAACAAGATGAGGTTTTGACCAGCAATGACGTTTTAAAAGCTGGGTTGCAAAGTGGAGCTGCTCAGCCTGAGATGGAGAATGTCACCCTGCTCACTGCCAACTCAACACCAGCTTTGCACGCTCGGAGGGCTGTGCTGAAACACCACATACATTGTGAACCACAACAAATCATTTCACCTGCTCATTACACAATAAAATAGGGTTAGAAAACCATCAGTTTTTATAGAATCAGAGAATGGGTTGGGTTGGAAGGGATATTGACACCCATCCAGTTCCAACCCCGTGCTATGGGCAGGGACACTTCCCACTGGATCAGGGGGCTCAAAGTCCCACCCAGCCTGGCCCTGAACATCTCCAGGGATGGGGCAGCCACCACTTCTCTGGGCAACCTGGGCCAGGGCCTCCCCACCTTCACAGGGAAACATTTCTTCTCAAAATCTCATCTCAATCTCCCCTCTTTCAGCTGAAAACCATTCCCCCCTGTCCTATCTCTGCACTCCCTGACCAAGAGCCCCTCCAAGCTGTCCTCTTTCAGTACTGGGAGGCTGCTTTAAGGTCTCCCTGGAGCCTTCTCCTCTCCAGGCTGAACATCCCCAACTCTCTCACCCTGTCCTCATAGCAGAGGTGCTCCAGCCCTTGGATCATCTTCGTGGCCTCCTCTGGACTCACTCCAATGGCTCCATGTTCTCCCTGTGCTGAGGACTCCAAAACTGATCACAGGACCCCAGGTGAGGTCTCATGAGAACAGAGCAGAGGGGCAGAAACCCTTAACCTCACAACTGAACGTGGGTCTCTCTGATGAGTTGTCTCCAGCCCCTCACAGCTGTAAGCCCTGATCAGAGCTGCAGGCAACAGGTATTACCTGAACCAGTAAGAAAGCTGGAAAAGGGGACATGTGAACTGGGAGTCCCCACAGAAAAGGTAACACAGGAGAGCCAGGGGCTCTGAAGCAGAGATTGTGGTGCGGCCCCACAAAGCTTTCGGTGACACCAGTGCAGGGATAGAGGATGCTCAACACAAGAAGCCTGGGTCCGATGACTCTGCCTGGCAGGCAGATGCTGGGGCAGAGCTGACGTGGGGATGAGAAACAGATAAAACACCAAATCCACTCCTCCACTAGAGAAAAAGGCCACGACAGCCAAGACTGACCAGGCAAGCTGATGTTACACTGAGGGTTAAGCAGGAAGCCAGACATCTGGCTATCACAGAGTCTCGAGGAGCCCTTAAAACCGGCAAGGCTTGATGAACACAGCCATTTTTGCCCCTGAGAGAAGTGATGTGATAAAGTCGCCTGCCCCAGGCTCACTCAGCCTCCCTCTCTTTGTGAGGGAAGCTTTGAAAATGGAATTTACTCACAAAAAGAGCAGCAGGAGCTTCTTGGCCAAGTGTGACCTGCGGACAAGGCACACAGGGACAGCAGCTGGGCCGGAACAGCTTCTCCACCTGCAGCTGCAGCCAACCTTCCACCCTGCTGAGGGACAGCTGGAGCAAAGGGATGGGGTCCCTGGGGTCCCCGAGATCCCTGTTCCTGTCCTGTGCTCTCCTAGCCCAGAACGGTGCAGGGATCCTTCTGTGCAAGCACAGCTTCATAGCCAAGTAACTTGTGTGCCAGAAAGCTCCAGGACCAAGTTCAAACGTGAGCCAGCGAGTGCAGGGGGTGGGAGAGGAAAGGGAGGAATTAGAGGCAAAATACCAATGAAAAGAAGTTTTTAAAGCCTCAGGAGAACGGATGGATTTTTCTTCTCCAAGGGAAAGCCCCTATAGTTTACAGCAGCTGCAGACCAGTGTAATCCCCTGCAGATTACAGAAACTATTGACCTAATAATCCTGCTTGGTATTGCAAAAAGCAGCCAGGAGTGTGAAAGGTCGGGGTGTGCTCCCAGCGCCCTGGCCCACTCATTCCTGCAAGGGGTGGGGTCCCTGCCTTCAGCGTGGGATGGGATTGGATGCACAGGGCAAAGGAAGGAACCTTCCTGTCCTGGTATCATGCCTTAACTGTCTGTGATTGAGTCAATGTCCCAGGTCATTGCAAGGGCTCTGGTTTAATTCTTAAAACAATTTGCTCCACCAAATGAACTCCACTCTGGTTGTTACACACAAACTCATTAATATTCACTCTCTGATGAAGCAAATTTTCCATACCTAAGAAACGCCACCCGATACCATCTAAAGCCTTGATATTATCACTTTCCAGCTGAATTAAAACTCCTGCAGTGCACTACAGTCATTCAGCAGAATATCAGGCATGAATATTTAAGTAATTCCTTATTTGTTGGCACAAGAAAATCGTTCTTCCAAGAGAACACCACAGAAGGTATCCGCACACCACAGCGTTCTAATGAACTCAAAATGAATCTGTTGGCTTTGCACTCCAACTGGCGAGGGCAGGAGGGGATAGAAGCCAACGTGTGTCCAAGGAATACTCAGCGTGGGACAAAGGAAGAGCATCCACTCCTCCACAAGCCCACGCTCCCTCAAAGAAGAAAGTAGGCAGTGTTTTGGAGAAGCCCACTCTTCTTTTTCCTCTGCTGGGCTCAGGAAGCGATGTGCTTACACCCACTGACACCGTGACCTGCACAAAGGTCTTGTAAGAGTGAGCTGTCTTATATATTGACCCCAACCACCTTTTTCTTCTCTATGTCCAAATCATTTCCGAATGCACCAGATGTGACAGCAAAATTAATGAGTGCATCACTCAAAACTGTCAGATCACACCTAGCAAGTGCATTTCATCAGAAAAACATCTCAATGCAGCTGCAAACAGCCAAACCTCTAAAGCTGTCCAAGCTACAAAGCCCAGTGGTATCAGAAAAAGATCCTTCCCAGTCCCTTAGTTCAATCCCTACTCTAAAGATCTCAAATACCATCCCTGCTCAAGGTTTATATGCAGCTCACAGTGTACTTCCACCTTCTAGAAATCTGATTTTTTATGCACATGAAAATGCCTCTAAGCTTTTGAAAGGGCCAAGTTAACCTTCCTTGTGCAACACAAAGGCTGCAGACAGTTCAGAGATGTGGCTGCAGGGAATCAGCCCTCTTCATCTCGGAGACGATGGTTAAACAGCATCTCAAGCCATGCTCTCTCCCCTCAATACATGTCTGGCTGACATTGATGAGATCTGTTGTGGCAGAGGGTAAGCTCCTAAATCCTTGAGTGCCAAGGCACAAATGGTCTTTAAAAGCATAAAATATTTTAAAAAAAGCAGCCAGCACTTCTGCTGAAAGCCACGTGATTTCCTCTACTGCATCACTTGTCTCACGTTGCGTAATGAAGAGCTCAGAGCTGATGAACAACCACATATCCTTTAAAGTAGGATGAGTTTATTCTGTGACAGGCTGCTCAGGAAGTGAGAGTCCAAAACCTTTACTGAAGAAAACCAAAGAAAACAGGATGCTAAATGCCAGCACTGAAAAACAATTAAAAGGAAGGCTCATTAGCTCATCCAGTTTGTTTCCAAACAGTCCAAGCCAGGGATGTTCTTTACATACTCTAGTTCTGTCCAGTCCAGTTAAAAACTGTCCCAAATGACCTGGGACACATCTCAGCACAGGAAGGACACGGACCTGTTAAGAGTGAGTCCAAAGGAAGCCACAAAGATGATCCAAGGGCTGGAACACCTCCTATACAAGGACAGGCTGAGAGCTGGCCTTGTTCAGCCGGGAGAAGAGAATGCTCTGGGGAGACCTGAGCAGCCTCCCAGTGCTGCAAGAGGCTCCAGGAAAGCTGAGGAAGGGCTCTTGATCAGGGAGCGCAGGGACAGGACAAGGAGGAACTCTTTTCAGCTGAAAGAGGGAAGATTGAGATGAGCTCTTGCGTAGAAATGCTCTGCTGTGAGGGTGGGGAGGTCCTGGCCCAGGTTGCCCAGAGAAGTGGTGGCTGCCCCATCCCTGGAGGTGTTCAAGGTCAGGTGGTTGGGGCTTTGAGCCCCCTGATCCAGGGGGCTGGAACTGGGTGGGCTTTGATGTCCCTTCCAACCCAAACCATTCCACCATTCCCCATCGAAGTTGCATGATCCTTAACAAGAGATTCAACTGAAGTCTTTAGCTCATCACCTTCATACAGCTTCACTGCATTTTAAATCTCCATCCAACACGTGCCTAACACCTTCCAAGTCATGAGCTGCTGTGCTTGTTCCTTCAAGCACAGCAAGGACTCTCTTACACCACCTTCCCAGACCCTTGCTGCCTTCTACTCCAGATAGAGTCACACCAACAGGTACCAGACACGAACATGAGTGAGCGAACTCACAGCCAGCTACACCGTGCTGCCTGTCCACACCTGGGGTGCCTCCAGGGACGGAGGGAAGCTCACCCCCAGCTCCAGTGTGGGCGGATGAGCCGCCACCACCGAGCAGACAACCCACCACAAGCCCATGCCCCACGGAGCTTGTTTGTGCAGTTTGTAGGCTCAGACTCTCGCAGACAGTTTGTGGCTCCATTAGGAGCATTTGGACAACTTGTAATCGAACACTGTTGGTTTTTCTACATAATTCAATCCCTCTGGAGCCTCACAACATACTTCTCATTGCACTTGGATTAGAGACTTATGTTGCCTCCAAGAAGGCAGCCATGGACCTTCACTTCTGTTGATGCTCGTGTTTCAAAAACCGTTCCTTCTGACTCGTAGCCCTTCTGGACCCACTCCTGCATCCTTCAAAGCTCAGTTCTAGCCCAGTACTGAACACTTAAAACACAGAAGCTTGTTTTGTTTAATATTAAATATAGTACATTTGTTAACATGCTTCAGCTTCCAAGACTGAGAGATCACAGGCAAGAGCTGTCCCAAGATAAGCCTCTTGGGATGAATCCCCTCCCAAACATTTTAACGATGAACAGAAGCACAGGAATTTATCTGACATGATCTATAATAAGATTTCAATATAACATTCAGCCTACAGCATTTCTAAATATGGCCAAAGATCACTGAAGTTATTTGGCATTATTTCATCTTACAAGGATTTTCTTTCACTTATTCTGCTGTGTTTGCATACATGGGATTCCACATCCATCACAGAGCAAGGTCGGCTATTGTTCAATGGGCTCTGACTGAGGTAAAATGGGTCTCAGGACCAAGGCTGGCAGGTGCAGAATTTGGATTATTTATTTATTTATTAAAAAAAAATATCTCCATCTCCTCACAACCTGTAGATACTGGGGAAAAAAAAAGTGTCACTCTTAAATCAAGGGCTGAAGCAATTCTGAAACATCATGGGCTTGTTCCCCTCCAATTTCTACCTTTTCCCAACACACACTGCTACATCCATTGGGATATTTGAGGTAATGAACCATCTTTGCCTTCTGTAAAGCACTACAATCTGAGACACATCACCACTGACTGGCACTTTTTCTTCTCTTTCCTCTTCCCAAACATCAGACAAATCTCCAGGGGAAGGAAAAATGGAAAAGCAACTGAATACAAAGCCAGGAAGACATGGGCCAAGTCTGTTACTCAAAGTGCGACATCAGTACTGAAGAGATTCTTCTCAGAAGTCTGAGGTTGCACCTTCTCCATCATAAGATGAGAAAAAAGCACCAGTTGTGAGTCTAAATTCTGCTGTTACACAGGTAATAAAGCTTGCTCTTCTATTTTTGCTTCAATTTTCAGCTAGGTCCTGCAGCCAAGACAGCATCGTTTCCTAAGCTGAGACCAAACCTGATCTGTAGAATGCCCATCACCACTCTCACACCAGCAAGGACTCTGCCCTCGGCATCCGCATGGGAGATCTCTTTCGAAACACAAGTGTCATTTGCAGCAGCATTTTGAGGATGGAGCAAATGTAAGAGAAATTAAATCCACTTACCATGACGGTGCAGTCCTCAGAGCCACTGGCGATGACCTGGTCATTATGAGGACACCAGTCTATGTCCAGCACTGGTCCCGTGTGGCCACACACTGTCGGGTAGGACTTGTCAATTCTGCCTGTCTGAAGGGAGAAAACAAGGAGCAGAACTATAATACACAGACAGCACCAAGTACACTTCACAGAGCAGAGGAAGAGGCTTCCTAATTCTCCATTAACTCTTCCAGTATTCAAAATTCCATGAAATTTGAATCATCTCCTACACCAGCAGAGGAAATGACCCAGACACTCTTCTCCAGCACCGAACAGCTGCAAAGACACAGTGGTGCAAGACAAGGGTGCAGAAGCCCAGCACAGGAGGGCTTTGCTCCCCCTCAGATGCAGGGATGCTCTCCTGCTCATCTCTCAGCATCTGCTGCTGCACCCTCCCTTTGTCCATCCCCAGCATTTTGGGAAGAGGGTTCTGCCCACACAGTGAAGCTCTGGTTTTGTCTTTGCTTCACAACGGCAGCCAATGACAGCTAAAGATAAACCCAGCTAAAACACTAATTGAAGGGTGTTGCTGGTCAACGAATTTACTGAGTCTGCTTGTTTTCATCACAGAAGTATTTTGTTTTCATGGAAGGCTTTTAGGACAAAGTTTTCAGGAGTAAATACTACCAAGACAGACTGTCACAGCCACAGCCACCCAGCCTTGATCTGTACCTGCCTCTCCATGGCCGGAGGACCAAGGCCACCAGCACGCTGCCAAAATCAAGTTTGCTACACAGATAAACGACCTAAGAAAAGAGGCCAAGGAGATGTTCCACTTGAACTGAGACAAATCCAGTCATGCAAACACAATTGTTGCAAAGACACCAAACTTTGCCAACTGGGTCTACGTTTTGCTGATGGAGCTGCTTAACATCCTGATGCACCTGACCCCATCAACCTGCCGATGCACCTAATTCCCCAGCTTCCTTGGTGTGAAAGGAAATTAAAATCACCCTAGGTAATCATTGTCCTCTCTCCTGCACAAGCATGGCACACACAGAAAGCAGTATTTAAAATACAGAAGAAACACAGCAGTAGTGGCAGGGTGAGCAGAAGACTCCTGCACTTCCAAGAACAGAACACAGGTCCGCCCCAAGAGCATTTTCTTCCAGGGAATGCCATGATGGCCTTTTCACAAGTGATGAGAGAAGAGAGACAGCAGGGAGAGGTCTGAGACGAGGTCGTCTTCTTTCGTGGCTAAACATGCAGAAGAAAAGGCTGGCATTTCACTCCTGCCACTTGGTGATAACGTTCCCCGACCTCAGAGGTTACATCCCTTACTACACGCCTCCGACCCAGCTCCGTGCAGAAGGCTCTTCCTATTCAACGCTGTCTGACATAGAAAGGATCAGAATAATGCTGGATACTGGCTGTTGAAGGCCACTGACCTGAAGACCTCTAGCAGGAACAAAACAAGATATAGATCCAAACAGAGTGAGTTACAAAAAAACCCACTATTTCCTAAATGGCTGAATTTAGGCTTCAAAAAAAAGATCATCTCAGTAATTCAAATGCTTTTGGAATTATTAAAAGTGAAAGCGTTGTAGATGAAAAGCCATAAACCAGACATTCAGAAATTAAAGCCTGTGTAATCCCTCTTGGATGCCATAATGTGAAATAGGATTTAAGAAATTAATACACTCAACTGACATGTATAGTTCATCCATTTTAATTTACCTAATTAAAAAAGAACCACGCAGAGCATATGCACACGAAGGTGGCACAGCAGTCATATTACAGGCTAAATACAAATATAGGCCTAAACCAAACGAAAAAATAAGATTAATACTGTGCGTTGTCAGTTGAGTTCCCATTCCTGCTCCCAAGCAGCGCTCTGTGCAGTCCTCTACGAGGAGCCCATGGTAATGATTTGCAGGCTGCACGAGCACTTGTCAGTTTAGTTTAGGGTTTTTACAGTAATTTATTACTGCAAGGAAGAAAAAAAAATTCAATTTGAACAAATTAAACCCCAAACTTCACCTTTCAGTTTTGATCAGGATGAACCTGAGCAGCAGGAGCAGCAGCAGCCAAGTGCCTGTGGCAGCCGGCTGACCGCAGGGACCAGCAACCCCGCCGCCTGCTTTTGATCACCTAAAACAGAGCTCATTTTTTAAACCAGCTATCTTGTACCTTCATTAGCTCGCTAAATGGCAGTGCTTGGAGAGCAGGGAGGAAAATGAGGCGATGGAGGCTTCTTGTGAGCCCGCAGCAAGAGGGAGCTCCTGATGTCTGAAAGGTGAAAGGACCGGCGCAGCCAAGGGCTTCCAGCTCCCACAGGAGAGCAAGTCCCCATCCCTTGGCAGGTGAAGCAGCAAGGTGGAGTAAAGCTCAGTCTTGTCACCAAGCTAGAATAAAGCTCAGTCTAGTCACCAAGCTAGAATAAAGCTCAGTCTTGTCGCCAAGCTGAGGAACTCGAGTTGCACAGACGTGGCTGTTTTGGACCAGGACAGCACGCATCTCTCTGGCCAGAGCCATCCGGATCAAGAGGAAATTGCAGATGCACAAAGGGGAAGTTAAACCAAACTGAGCAGAAATATCTTTGCACTATGTTACAGGTTAGCATCATGTGTACAGTGCACGCTGTTCCTGTCTGGATGTAGACAGTGACACACAAAACCCATTTCTAACAAGAGAACAGAGTAAGGATGGGAACAACGAGATGTTATTTGGAAGCAATGTGGGAGATGCAGCAACTTCAAGCAACCTCCAGTGTATTTATTCACAAACAATTAAAAAAGCAAGCAATCAAGAGTACAAAAAAAGAGGAGATATCATGCTACCTACAAACACAACAACTCCTCAAGGCCTGGTCGAGGAAGACAATGCTGAGCAGACGCACAGTGCAGCAGCAGTGTCTGCACTTGGGCACGGCACTGCTGCATGGGAGGGTCAACTCAGCTGCTCAAAGAATAGTGTCCAAACAGCAAAATGAGAATAAATAAGGGTGTAGGGGGACAGAATGGGTGATTGTAAAAGGCTGCAACGCTGCTCAAGGCTGCAGTTTGGGCAGGAGAAGTCCAGCCTCTTTCAGAGAAGCTGCTGACTTGCGGTCAGAGACACAAACCCATCCTAGCAGGGCAGAGGAAACCACAGTGCTTTCCTGAACACAGAGCAAAGAGCAAGACCTCTCCTCAGCAAGCTCCTAAATGCACTTCATCTGCTCCACTTTAAAAACACTTAAATGTGAAAGCAAGACCCTTCCAAGGGGATAGGGGGTGTCAAAGGACACTAACCCACGTCACCACCCCAGGGACTGACCCAACACCCCCTTCCCCTCAACCACTCAGTCAGGTAAGAAATGAGCGGGGTTTAACTCAAATGAGTTGCTTTACCACCTCTCTAAACCAGGTCTGTAAATGCTGTCTATTCAGGCTACACCACAAGCTTCCTCCTCCCAGCAGTGTTCTCCTCTCCAGAGCAGGGGACCCCTATTCCCAGCATCACGCAGGATTAGCTGTGCGTAGGAGAGCTTTAAAACCAATATTCAGGGGACTCTTCCAAAAGGAAAAGACCAGGAAGCCTGCAGTAGGGTATATAAAAAATCCTGCTAGCCTGTGAAACTACCAAATTTAACATTTCTAAACACAATTCCTTTCTAAAGAGACACCTCTGTCACAAGAACTCCACGAGGTTTGCGACTTTACTGCCAAATGGGCGCTTTTTCACACTTCTGTAACACTCTCAGGTTTGGGGATTTCTTTATTTATTTAAAAAATGTAATCTTTTAATTAGTTAAGGATTTAAAATAAATCTCAAGTGCTGACACACAGCTTAAAATTAACTCGGTATGACTTCAAGAAATTAAATCCTTTTCATAATCCATTATGAGTCCGGTTGAGCAAGACATCACAGTAACAACTTTTGAAACTCAGAGTTGTATTTCATAAAAAGTTTTCCAAAGAGGTGAATTTGCGGATTACTACTAATATGCTGGATGGCATTGACTAGAATTACATTCAATATTCACACCTTTCAACAAGTGGGAAGCTGACTTTACCAAATGAATTCATTCAGTGCTTTCATGCATCCGAGATCAGAAAAAAAATCACAGAATCATAGAATGACTTAGTCTGGAAGAGACAGTAAAGCCCATCCGGTTCCAACCCCCCGCCATGGGCAGGGACATCTTCCACTGGACCAGGGTACGCAAGACCCCATTCAACCTTGAATACCTCCAGGGATGGGGCAGCCACCACTTCTTTGGGCAAACTGGTCCAGGGCCTCCGCACCCTCACAGCAGAACGTTTCTTCGCAAGAGCTCATCTCAATCTCCCCTCTTTCAGATGAAAACCGTTCACCCTCATCATATCCCTGTCCTTCCTTATCTGGAGCCCCTTTCAATACTGAGAGACTGCTCTAAGGTCTCCCCAGAGCCTTTTCTTCTCCAGACTGAACAACTCCAGCTCTTTTGGCTTGTCCTCATATGGGAGGTGCACCAGACCTCAGATCATCTTTGTGGCCTCCTCTGGACTTGCTCTAACAGATCCACGTTCTTCCTGTGCTGAGGACTCCAGAACTCAAGTGAAATGAAATGAAAATGACAGATGAGAAGAAAAAGTGTTATAAAATCCAGAAGGGACAGATAAGCACCACAGGTAAACTGCTCCTAAACACAGTAGCTTTATGAACTGACTCTCTTACAATGTCTTCTCTGCCAGAAAAGGGCAATTGGCTGCAGGAAAGAGCTCATGGATTATGGTAAAAATATCCAGGAGAACAGCTGCTTCCCCCAACCCACTGCTGCACTCATTAAAATCGCCATTGAAAATAGGGAAGTGGCATCAAGTTGCACAAGCAAAAGCAAATTCTCCACCCTCGCTTCGCAGAAGTTTGAGGAAGGAAATCAGGTCGCAACTGCACAATCTGAAACACAACCTGATTAGCACCTTTTCTTTGTTAGAAAAAATATTCCTTTTTCCTTAGCTGAATTTTGTATTTTAAGTTCAATGTGCTCTGGCCAGCAAGCCTCCACCTCTGGTTGCAGCAGCCGGTCGTGCTGGAGGCAGCTGGGAGCAGCCACTGCAGCAGGATGCAATGAAAGTGGTTTGCTCTCTCGTGACCGTGACCAACAGCCATTAGTCACCCCGCAAACCAATCAAAGCACCCATAACTAATTCAGGAGATTATGAGAAGTGTCACTCCCAAAAGGTCTACTGTAATGCCATGCAATAAGAGACTTTAAGGCATTCGTAACTACATTCTGCTTTCAAACTGGACCACTACGAACACTGCCTGTGCTCTCCAAATACTCCTCAGCAGTGCTCCTGCTCTCGTTTTATCACCTCGACAGCTGCAGGGCTGTGACATTACAGTAGGCTTTACAGGCTGCTACAGAACGGAGACAAAGGTCCTTGTTACAAAGTGCCCAGACCTAAATGGATGCACAAAGAGGAGAGAAGAAAACCCTGGTGACAGACAGGAATCCTGCACAAAGCCAACAGAGCAGCAAGAGCAGGGCTTTAAAAACCACGGCACCACGCGGCCCCAGCAGGTTTGGGATCACAGCTCAAAGCACGGTTTGGAGGGTTTCAGGAGCGTGGGCAGTGGCGTGGAGCAGGCAGCGGCGGCTGCTGGGAGAGGAGCTGCAGAGATGGGCGATCTCACGGGTCACACTGGGCACTTGCAGCAGACCAGAGAACAGGGAGATAAGAGCTGGTTGCAACTGCAGGATGCCTGACAGTGGAAAAATCACACAATCATGGAATGATTTGGGTTGGAAGGGATCTCAAAGCGCATCCAGTTCCAACCCCCCTGTCATGGCCATGGACACCTCCCACTGGATCAGGGGGCTCAAAGCCCCATCCAACCTGGCCTTGAACATCTCCAGGGATGGGGCAGACACCACTGCTCTGGGCAACCTGGGCCAGGGCCTCCCCACCTACACAGCAGAACATTTCTTCCTAAAACCTCATCTCAATCTCCCCTCTTTCAGCTTAAAACCGTTCCCCCTCATCCTATCCCTGCACTCCCTGATCAAGAGCCCCTCCCCAGCTTTCCTGGAGCCCCTTTCAGTACTGGGAGGCTACTCTAAGGTCTCTCCTTATAATGGTTTTAACTCAAAATTCATGCTGCTGGTAGAGCAACATTATTTTTCATCTGAATATCAGACAAACACACAACTTACGAGGACTTGCTCCACTCCTTACACTTTAAGGCAGACAAGGATCACTCGGAGTGTCCTCCAAGCAGAACAATCTCTCTTTCGTATCTGCTTGCAAGACAAAGCTATCAAGCACAACTTCCATTTTTATTACTGGATAAGGCCTTAAAACTGCAGCAATATTTGTACAAACCATTGGTTGACAAGATAAGGGACAGTATTTGCTGCTTGCTTTCCTTAAAAAATGAGATTTATTGGCCACACTGCCTCCCCTCTCCTTCCTAGAACACTAGAACCTTATGGTCCCACTGGGATCAAACTGACAGATACAGAAACCTCTTTTTTAAAATCAGTTGTAAAGAAAAATACAAGGTGAAATGAAAAGAAAGAAATCCAAATGATTGCCCTGCTAGGGCAGGTGCAGTTGCAACTGAAGCCCATGTTCCTCCTGAGCGACACCAGCATCCCAACTGTGCTGCAGGCAACTGCTGACCAGTCAAGAGAGAAAAGATGTGTTGGGGAGCTGGGAACGTTCGCTCCATGCAGAATGGAGGAAGGAAAAACCTGCAAGAAATCAGGTTTTAGTGGTTCCACTGGTCACAAAATAACTTAAAGCTTTAAAAATCACCAGTGTCTTGCTTTTTTATTCAGCCATTGCAGAGCTGTCTTGAATTTTAAACCCTTCTGCCCAATGTACAAAAGTACTTGGAGCTGCATGGAAATCTGACTAAAATTTAAGGGAAAAACTTCCCTTTGTGGTCTTGAACCTTGCACAAACTTCTCTCACAGAGACACTACTATGAAAAAGACCTGCAGCTCTAGCACTGACAGGGGCTCCACGGCAGCCTAAGTGAAGACGACAGTAACTCAGTTTAAATCCTATCCTTCCATCCATACTCCACCTAAAATTGCTGGAAGGGCTCACTGAACCCATCACAGCAGGAGCTCCTGATTTTATTTTGTACACAATTCCAAAAAGGATGATTTTTTTTCTTTTTATTCTGAAGGCCTTCCTGCAAGAATGAAGATCTGGAACAGCTGATTTAACAACTTACATACACTGTGGTTGAACACCAAGGCATGTCACCTGCGGAACAACATATTCCTTCAAGATCATTCCTGAGGTGTGCGCTCACCCGCCCACGTGCTAATTGCTTCTCAGGGCTCTCATCTGATCACAGCTTCCATAGGAATGCTGCTGACATAAAGCAAGTGCAGTAAGAAGTCAGGCACACAGATGGAAACTCTAACTGAAGGCATATCCAAAGGGGACTGAATAAGCCTCTTCTAAAAGCTTTACGTAACACACCTTTCAGCTGAAGGCATCTTTCTGGACGAACTGAAATAAAAAGGAACCCTTCACAACAGCCTTTTTCTTTGCAGATACAAACTGCAAAGATTTTCCAAAGCGGAAAAAATAAAATTACATCCAGCTCTGCTGTAATATGGCACCAGAACCGTGCACTAAACCCAGGTACTTGCAAGTCCCCTTCCCCAGCACATCATTCCAACAGAGGCCACGTCGCTGCAGGCCAAACAACCTGTGGGAATTGCAATTTTCAGCAACTCAGACAGTGGCTGTGGCTCTCGCTGGAGCATGGGAATGGCGAGTTCCTGGCAAAGCCCCTGCACATGTGCATGCAAGAAAACAGGAAGTTCAGACAAAGCATTTCCACAGCCAGCAAACCCAGCTCAGCTCCACCAGCCCCGGCTGCTGCTCTGCACCGGGCTCTGCGGGGAACCCTGGGGGTGGGGGATGCGGGAGCCCCAGGGGGATGGAGGATGCGGGGAGACAAGCTTAGATTAAAATGTTTTACTTTTTGTAATAGTAACTACTTCTTGTATCAAATGGGCATGGAGAATGCGGGGAGCCCCAGGGGATGGAGGATGCGAGGAACCAAGGGGGCTGGAGGATGCAGGGAGCCAAGAAGTGTGGAGGGCGTGGGATGGAGAATCCAGAGAGCTCCAGGGTACAGAGGATGCAGGCATGGAGGATGCAGGGGGGCTCGGGGAATGGAGGATGCAGGGAGCGAAGGGGGATGGAGGATGCGGGGTGATGCGGGGACCAAAGGGGATGGAAAATGCGGGGATGCAGAATGCGGGGATGCAGGGAGGATCCAGCGCCCAGGCTCCCCTCAAACCCCCACCCGGGGGCTACCGGAGGACCCCTCCCCACCGCCTCCCCCCGCCCCCGCAGGGCCAGAGTCCGCGCGCGGCGGGGCCGCGGCAGCGCAGGGGTTAACGGCGGCGCACTTGCCGCGCCGCGCCCCCGCCCCCGCCAATCAGCGCGCCGGCGGCCGGCGGCCGCGAGCGCTGCCATGACCATATATGGTAAAAAGCCGCGGCCGCCGCAGTGCCGCTGCGGAGGGAGCGGGTGCGCGCGCGCGCGGCGGGGCGGCGAGGGGCGGGGCCGCTCCCTCTTCCCCCTCACGGGGGTGCTGGGTGCCGGGGCGCATCCTGCCCCCAAATCACCCCCAGTCCCTGCCCGGGGCTAGGAGCCGCCTGTCTGGCAGCAAGTAGCCACTGCTACAATAAAACACAGTATTCCTGAAAACTGGAAAGGAAAAAGGCATTAAAAAGGAGGGAAAAGGCATTTAAGAGGAGGAAAAAAAGCATTTAAATTAGGGGAAACGCATTTACAGTTATGAAAAAGGCATTTAAAACGAGGGAAAACTCCCTTTCTGGCATGATTTGGAAGCACAGGCTAAGCCACACCAGCAGGAATTCACAGTGACCCTCACGGCACTGGGCTCCAGCAGTCATGATGCCATTAAGTTATCAGAAAGACGTTTTCCCTGTGGATTCCTGAAGGCTCCAACTGCAGCAAGTGTGTGGTTAGGGCTCAATTTTAACATCATGCCAAACCCATAGTTTAAAATTGACCCTTTTCCACCCCCTCAATACAACAGGGAGGATCTTGCAGCAGGGGCTCAGTGAATTCGTCTGCTCCAGGGGCTCAAAATGTTCGGGTGCTGAAGGAACCGAGGGAAAAATTCCATCAGCCAGGGCTATAAAAATAAATGAGGAACACAGGAACTGGGTAGAGCAAAGGCAGCAACACATTGCATTGCATAAGAACGGGTCAGGCTGGGGGGTTCAGGAATGGAGCTCCTCCAGCCTCGCAGGAAACCTCGTCATATCTGAATATTAATTAAGTAGCTGTGTAAGACAGGAGAGGAACATTGCTGAGGGCAGAAAGAGAATGGCAAGTACAGAGGCAAGAGGAATAAATAAATATATATTTATAAAACCCAAATGTAAGATATCATTTAAAAATGCAGAAGGAATGCACTCGGAATTAGTAGGAGTTTCTGCCAGAGACACAAAAACATTGGGAAGTAAGAGAGAAAGAAGGGTGCACATCCTCTGCCACCAGCATTTGATTGTGCCGTGATGCAACACTGCACGCTGTGTTGAGCAAGGGATTTCTAACCGAGATCTGTGCCACCGTGTGTGGCTTGGGCAAGAGCAGGACACGTGGCCCAGGGATGAGCACAAACCGGAATGCTTGCAAAGAAAGGCTGTTCAGAAGATGAGCAAAATGGAGATGAAGAGCTATTTAAGGAGGGTAGGGGCTCGGCATCGGTGAGAACTCGCTGCCTTTGCTCCTGTAGCACTTCGTCATGTGGGATGCTGTGTTCAATTCTGGTCACTATTTCTATTTATAAACAGGGACAGATCTGCAAATGGAGTGAGGAAAAAAGAACAGGGCTGATGATAGCCTCAGGACATTTTAAGTGTGTAGTTAAGAGATGCTAGAGGGTCATGAAGAAAATAATTAATGTTACAGAAAAAGAATTTGCTAGTTGAGCATCAGAAATGGAGATGAGAGCATTGCTCTCCATCATGGGTGGAAGAAGGAAGCTCTGCCATTTTTTCCATGCAGTACCAGGGAAGGCAACAGGAATTTATTTCCCTCTGAATCTGCCCCTCTGCTCTGGTGGATGCCCCATCCCTGGAAACATTCAAGGTCAGGCTGGATGGGGCTCTGAGCAACAAGATCCAGTGGAAGGTGTTCCTGCTTCTGCAGGGAGGTTGGACTCGATAAGCTTCATGGTCACTTCTAACCCAGACATTTCTAACATTCTATGATTTGGGTGCTTTTATACCACAGCTGCCCTCCAGACCTTTGATCCAGCCTTTCTCGTGGCTGATGGAGACGAACCTACCTATTGTGTGTGTTTTGCAAAGAACAACCCTGGGGTTCTAAAAATAAATTCAAAGTGTAAGGGAAAGAAGTCAAGTGTATATATGAGCTCACTGGAAGATTAAAGATTTTTCATTGGAGACTCAGCAGCATTTTGCACAGTAGAGATTGCAAGGGGTGTTTCCATGCCCAAGACCAGAGGAATCCCCTTTCTTCTGCATGGGAGGTAACAGTGAATAACAAGATCTGGCTGAAATGCAATAAAGCCCAGACTCAGTGCTGTGAATCAGGGGAGCTGCAGGACATCTGCGATGGGACCTGGAGGAGCTGTTTTCTTACTGAGATTATTCTTTATAAGAAGGGGCTGGTGGCAGCCTAGCCCAGCTGGGATGCCAGGGCCACGAGACCTATGGAAATGCCCTTCTTGGAGCCAGTTCACTCCACTGCATCCATCTGCTCCTGGACTGCCAGGAGAAGTTTGGCTCAGGAGCATTCCTGAAGGAAGCGACGCTCACAGAGCTCCAAAAGCTGCATCCTAACAGTGGAAAAACCTGACCACTGCAAAAACCTGACTGTTGCTGTCATCAACAAAGAGGCTTCATCAGGGGTATGATTCTACGTAGAAACTTCTGCCATAAAGAACTGGACTCAGATTAGTCCAGCAAACCACTTATTTACTGTGTTTAATGTACAGGAAGCTTCACACTGATTACAGAAGCATTAAATGGATTCTCACACGGTGCTGCCGAGCAGCTTTTGTCACAACACAGCCCAGGCTCCGCATTACTCATAACCAAGTGCCAAAATGAGCTGAGCAGGTAATAGCGAGAAACTCCCAAAATGCACTTACCTTGTGCAGAGGCAGCACCAGGAACGCTCCACCACCGCTGGCATCTACAATGATTGCAACGAATCGGGGGTTTACGGCGCAGAAGGAGCTATCCCAAGTCACGCGGGACACGCGGATGTCGTCGTAACACTGGTCGTTTTTCACCGCTTGGCCAAAGACGTGCCGAAATTTGCTCTGTCGTACCACTCGCCTCATTGTGTCTGCGGAGAAGAGGAACGTAGAGAGAAGATGATCAATTACAGGTGCAGGGACCTCCTGCCAGCCCAGGCGCTCCACGGGACCCTCTCATCTGCAGCGTCACCCTGCAGGAATACAGTTTCACCCGTAGTCCTCCACTTTGCTTTAGAACTTCTGAGTTCTCAGCCAGTTTGCTTTTTTCTGTTCTTTATTCTAAATGAAGTGTCACGCTGCTTTGAACCAAACACAACTCATCTGCACTTCCAAGGGAGTTGTACGGAAGGAATTTGCCGGTTAAGCATCAGTTTTCCCATTGTAAATGTAGAGTAAAGGAAGTTCCTAATCCTAAAGGCAGTTTTTAGACAAGTCCCCACATATTTTCAGGGATAAATCTGGTCTTGGATTGAACTTGTTTACTTTCAAGTCAGACAGGGTCCAGAGGATGTAAATAAAAATGCAAGCTCTCAAAATCCAGTGTTCCTGTGAAGTGGTTCCACATGTTCGCTGGCTCCCATTTCTTTCTTCTAACTCCAAAATCTCACTAAAAAATAATAAAATTGGTTTCCTAGGCAGAAAGGAGTAATGGAAACAACCTAATGACTCCAATTAACTTAGTGTGTCTGTAGCACTTTTCCTTCTCTTGAGAAAAATAATTTTTAAGAAAGCTCGAGTTAAAATAGGGGGAAAGGATCTGGGGTGGAAAATTCCAGTATCCAAGCCCTGGAAGAAGACACAGGCATAATACCACATCCCCAAGCCCTGGAAGAAGACACGGGCACAATACCACAAGCGAACACCAGCCCTGGAAGTGAGCAACTGTACTGCCCTCTGTGTATGCAACCTGTGGAGCTCTCACATCTGGAAAGGACCTTCCCCATGTAGAAGATGCCAGCCGTACCCTGGGCTGCATCAAAAGAAGGGTGGCCAGAAAGACAAGGGAGGGGATTCTGCCCCTCTGCTCTGCTCTTGTGAGCCTGTATCTGGAGCCCTGTGTCCAGTTCTGGAGCCCTCAGCACAGGAGGGACATGGATCTGTTGGAGCGAGTCCAGAGGAGGGACACAAAAATGATCAAAGGCCTGGAACACCTCCCCTATGAAAAAGGGCTGAGAGAGTTTGGGTTGTTCAGCTTGGAGAAGGGAATGCTCCGAGGAGACCTAAATGTGGACTTTCAATACTGAAAGAGAGCTTATAAGAAAGAAGGAGGAAACATTCTTAGCAGGGTCTGCAGCGATAGGACAAGGGGTAATGGTTTTAATGAAAAAGAGGAGAGGTTTAGACTAGGTATTAGGAAGAAAGTTTTTATGCTGAGGGTGGGGAGGCACTGGCCCAGGTTGCCCAGAGAGGTGGGAAATGCCCCATCCCTGGAAACATTCAAGATCAGGTTGGATGGGGCTTTGAGCGACCTGATCCAGTTGATGATGTCTCAGCTCACTGCAGGGGGGCTGGACTAGATGGCCTTCATGATCCCTTCCAATCCAAACCACTCTATGATTCTATGATACAAGATTTTTCTCCCTCGCTCAGGACTTGTAGGAGAACAAGAAGCCTCCATAGAGCATCTTGCTTTTACATATGAGAAAAATATTTCTGCCCTGCTCCCTAGGGAAAGCAAAAAAATAAGCAGGGTCCACCTCCTGTCCTGCCTCCCTGTAGGTCCTCAAGCACATGCAGAAGCTGGGAAAAACTGCTGAGCTTCATGGAGCTTCTTGCTCCAGACCCACCAGCCTGAAGCTGTGGAGTGAGAGCCTCCAAGCGCAGCTCCCTCCACACAGGCTGTCTGCAGGAGAAGTGATAAAAGGGTGTATGGCTGTCGAACTGCAAAGGCTTTGCATGAAAGCACAGCAGAAAAGAGACTTCAGCATGATCGCTGTTTTGTAGTCTCTGAGGTTAAACAGAAAATTAACAGCAGCAAAAAGCTGAATAACGAGAGGAAAGCACTCATCAGAGCTGGGAAGGAAGCAGTCACAGAATATGTTTGGAGAGGAGAAAAATGTTACATTAACATAACAGACAGCTCTGGAGTGAAATGCTCCAAGTTTCGGCAGAGATAAGGAAAAATAATCCGAGTGTTTGTTTTCCACCAGCTCCCCCTAAACACGTCCAGCTGAAGCATTTGGAAACTGGCAGTGGGCATCGCCACCGTGGCTCCATCTCCAGTCTGGGCAGTTGCTGCCGAGGTGGCAGTGCCATCAGTGTCACTGGTGTGAGGGCAAGAGCAGAGCTGGAGGGTCAGGGAGAAGCCTCACCAGCCACTCTGCAGATACCAATAACAGATGCGTCCATTACAGGGTCATTTTTTTGATGGGGACATCTATCCAACAGTATGAGGTGGAGGCCACCGACCCCCTTCAGCCAGCCTAAGCTGCTGGCAATGGCTTTTGGCCACCTGAACTCCCCAGAGCTGGTGCCACAGGCAAGAAGGCCTCTCCATTGATTTCCAGCCCTGGAAGCCCTGGGGAGTGGGTGGGTTTTCCCCGCAGCGTTTCTCATGGTACCATTTCTGTACTGATGGGCTGTTCAATGTCCCAAATTAACACTGGCATTTCAAAGCTACAGAGCACCACAAACACCATTTTATTAAGAAATCACACAGTTTAAGGAAAAAAACAGGTGTAGTTCTTAAATGCAAAATTATAGGAACACTTAGAGTGTTTCACATGTCCACGTGAAAAAAGCTATGTATAAATTATTGCTAATTACTGTCATATTATAGATGAACTTGGGCTTCCTCTGTACTTAACATCAGTTAACAGAATTGCATAATGCATCTTCTGCCAACTCTTTCACCTACAGCACAAACAAAAGGCCTGGTCCGCACTGAACACGCCCAGCATGATGGGAAGTCATAAACCAGGAGCTGCTCCCCAGCTGGAGCCAGCAGGTAGGGGTGCAAAATCCAGTTCTTACACTCATAATGCACAGCAGCACCCCGAGAGCTCACGCTCAGCTCTACAGCCGGATGGAGGAGCTGAAGCCGTAGGGCAGATCCTACCTTTCCTGCAATGGGACCATGAAATACTGGGAACAAAGCATTACGCACACGGGATGGATAATGAATCACCTGGCAGGGAAGTGCACCTTTTTTTTTGGGGGGGGGGGGGGAAATATAACTGCTCTGCCCATAGTGTGATGCAGGGGTTTGGTTTTGTTTTCAGGCAATGGAAGAGACTAAGTTATCCAAAATGGATGGGAAATGCTCTGCCGAAGCAGATGGTCCGTGGTGCCTTGAGGTGGAGTCCTGCCAGCAGAGGCGGCCGGGCAGGCTCCCCAGGGATGCATGCGTGGCCCTTCTCAGCCAGGAGGGTGGAAGAGCCAGGAGCGTGGCTCCATCCAGGGCTACTCTGTTCCCTGGGCAGACTCTGAGCACAATCCCAACCGAGCCCCACTGAATCACGCAGAAAGAAAAGGTGACTCTCAGCTCAAAAGTGCCCCGAAAAGACAATAAACGCTGTATTATCAAGCTGCCCGAGGCCCAATTAAGATACATCATAAAAAAATGCAGTTCCACACCCAGTTACTAATTTATTCTGCAGACTCATTCAGCGACCTGTCAGACATTTCCATCCCAAGAGGGCTCCTCCCAGCCTACGCTGCTTGGGCACTGCTGTCCCGACTTCTGCATCAGCTTTGGTTCTGCCAAGCCCTGCCACCAGCACCATGCAAAGAGCAGCATCTCCTCCTCCCTCCCAGCCACCTCCAGCATGCGAGGAGACACCAAGCTGCCCTGAACAAGGAGGGATGCTCTTGCAAAGCCCAGTGTGCTGCAACACTGCAGGAAGCTTGCAAACCGCTCAGCCCTTTTCCTCCTGAAACCACACCTCACAGGGCTTTTTGTGGCAAACCCCTACTCGGGTGTGTAACTCGTGCAGGAGAAGGGAAAAGTCCCCTGCTTTGTGTACAACCAGTTTTCATGCCTGTTCACCCATCGGCAATGTTCCCATCCTGCTGTGCATCAAGATTAAAATCTGATGGTTTAGGAGAAGGTAAAGCGAAGGCTTAAACTTCCCTTGCTGAGTTAACGCGCAGCAAATTGCCTGGTGTCAACATATCATAAACCCAGGGGTTTGGCAATTTCATCTGCTTTAATGCTGGGGATGTGGATATGATAGTTAAGAAGAAGGATTATATGTATAGCTTGGATAATTGTATCTTTCCTTCACTTGATCAATACCAGAACACCATAAAAAAGTGTTTATCTCAAATATCAGATACTGGGAGGTCTCCCACCCTTTCTGCTCTAATGGAAGGGAAACGCCCTTTATCCCATGGTGAAATGCTACTCCTTTATTTCCCTCATCCTCAACATTTGACAGAAATGGTATTTTTTTTGGTGTTCCATAAAGGACTTTTTAAAAAAAATGCAAAGAATCAGATGTATCCAAAAATATCCCAATTTGTTCCAAGCGGATTTGCTCAAGCACACCTCTGCTGCCCTCTTCCCCACCTACAGCTCCCCATCCTTAGCAGGAACTCTCTGATGAACACATGGTGAGCAGTCTCCAAGTCCTCATTTCCATAGCAAAGGGAGTGATTCTTGGCGTTGGATCACAGCCATTTTGATCTGGCTGCTCTCCAGAGAGAAAGGGGGGGAAGGAAACGCAGGCTCTGGTTATAAAGAGCAGGGAGTGGGGATCTTTGAGCACACCACTGAAAGGCAGCAGGTGAAAAACAAAACGGGGTGAGCTTGATCCTGAGCACAAAAAAAAAAAAAGTAATCTTCTGCCTACCCCAGCCTCTGGTTAAAGTGTGAGGAGCATTCAGCATCCTCATTTGTTTCTCAATACTGCAGCCAAAAGGGTCCCCTCCTCCACCATCTGCAAGCAAAACCACAGCGGAATTTGGTTGCCACAGGTTCTCCCGTGCAGGGCCATGAGGAGCCAACAGTGCAGACAGGAGCTCCCAGACTGGACACCTAGAATCACAGAATGGTTTGGGTTGGAAAGGACCTGAAAGCCCATCCTACAGGGCAGCCTGTAGGATTATCCAGTGAGACACCAACATCCAAGATGATTCATCGTAAGGAAAAGCTGATTCCAGCTCTGTCACACACGCAAAACTGACCTGGGACCCTTGGGAAGTGACTTTGGAAATACCCGAGCAGGCAAGAAAGCGCATGCATGGTCAGCAGGGCTGTGCTAGGGTTTTACTCTTAGGAAGTGGACTTGGAGTCTGAGTTTTAAAAAAGGAAGCCTAATTAGATCATTGTCTGCGCTGTTAAATCTTAGCTAAGGAGCTGGAACGATCTCTACACACTTGCTAGACAGGAAATATTTTCTTTTTGTTTTTATAAAGTACAAATTTGGAGGATTTAAAACCTCACGACTGGGAGCTGAAAGGAGTTTAAATGGTGCCAGAGTTACAGCCCTCAGCAAAATTAAAACAGAAGCATTCGACACCCTGCAAAGACCACTACAATAGAAGTGCTGACAGATCTACGACTGCGCTGATCTCCTGGATCCCGCTCTGCGACACACAGCATCTTACACATCCTGGTGGGGACAGAGGAAAGAACCCTCACAACTCTTCTTTCCCCCATTCCCTCAAATGTCAAGTCACTTCCAGCTGAATTTTACCAAATATTGCACTTCATTTCCCACTCTCTGTGCCTGCCATACAGCTCAGCCGCTGGCCTTTGTGTCAGCATCTAAAAGGACCTTAGAAATGCAGGATGCTGTCAGCATGCTTGCACAGGGATACTTTTCATTCCATGTCTTTCTGATCTCCCATCATGATGTGTCACGAGAGTTACCATGAGTTTGCCCATTTTCCTGTTTATAAAGGGTTTATCTGTCTCAGGAATCCAACAGCTGTATTTCTGTGGCTTCGGAGGGTTTTCAGTCTGCTTATGCAAGAGGAAACACATCCTGCTAGGGAAGACTTACAGGAAAACCCCCCACTAAAGGCAAAATCCTGCTCAGCCCATGTGATCGTGATCCCTTGTGGAAAGAGAGATATTTGAAATAAAAGGATATTTCAACTCATGGGCAGCCTTAGGCTACTGTAAAAGGGGGGTGAGGAGACAAATCCACTGGGTAGGAAGAACAGCACTTACAAAAGGTTGGTACTTAGGACTGGAAAGGCTCTGCTGTAAGTGGAAAATGTCAAGAGAAGTTGCTGCTGTTGATGCTGAGCCGCCAAACTCAGAATTCAAGCCTTATTGAAGAGGTTGTGTGCGCTGTAATGGCAGCTTTGGAATAAACATACAGTCTTGAATAACTATTAACAAATGAGAAGTGGCTAAGGAGAAAAAAAAAAAGATCAAGATAGATTCTAGGCAATGCCACCAGCACCAGTTATGAATGATGATTAATATCAGGGGCATTGCCCCATCTGTCATGGTGCTGGAGCTGGCAGGGAGAGGGAAGGAGGGGATGAGGAGCAGCTGAGGGAACTGGGATTGTTCAGTCTGGAGAAGAAGAGGCTGAGGGGAGACCTCATCACTCTCTGCAACTCCCTCAAAGGAGGCTGTAGCGAGGTGGGTGCTGGTCTCTTCTCCCAAGGAACAAGTGATGGGACAAGAAGAAATGGCCTCAAGTTGCACCAGGGGAGGTTTAGACAGAGTATTAGGAAAAATTTCTTTACTGACAGAGTGGTGAAGCACTTGCAGAGGCTGCCCAGGGCAGTGGCAGAGTCTCCATCCCTGGAGGGATTCTAAAAACGTGTAGCCATAGCGCTTTGTGACATGGGCTGGTAGGCACAGTGGTGTTGGGCCGATGGTTGGACTGGATGATCTTAGAGGTCTTTACCAACCTTAACTACTCTATGATTCTATGACAGTCCTGTTGGTGAAACCGAAACACAGGACAGCACATAGCCTGGGTGCCTGATGCAGGGAAGCCCAGAGGTTTCTCAGGTATGGTTCCACTGACAGTACAGCCCAAAGTCTTTGTGAACACCCGAGATGCTCGTGCCTCATCTGCAAAAGTGAGGAGTGCTCAGAGCTGAAAATGTTTTATAAAAAATAGAAAGTATGTTATAATCTGAAACCAATAAACAGGCCATGGATGTTTCAACCTGAGGTTTAAGTGCCCCAGCATGGAAAAAACACCCTTGCAGCAAGGCTGAGCCACATCTGTGGAGCAGTTGCCCATCATGGAGATAAGCACCAGAGAAAAAGCCCACCAGGAAGCCAGTAATTCACTTTTCAGAGCACTTTGAACATCATATGGTAGATAAGGTACAGAACCACATATGGAACAGAGGATATAAGCACTCAGAGGTTTCAAAGCCATGAAGAGACAACCATCCCATCACACCTCCTGCTCCACACAGGCAAGGAGGGGTCCATCCCCCCACTGCAGCCATCACTGAGTCTCCAACAGAGCAAGGGGTTGTTAGAGCAGGGACTGAGCTAACAACTGGTTGTGAAAAAGGGAACAACATTACCCAGGTTATTTCTCAATCACTCACTTCTGGCATTTCTTAACTTCAGAGTCCTTGCTTGTGCAATCTCTGTGGGTTCTCTGTAACCCATGCGTGTGCACGGCGTGTTGCACACCAGCACACACTCATGTGGGTGCCCGTGGACAGACACTGCCCTGTGCCTCGTGTGCCTGCACACACATTTCACATAAATACTTTAGAGCCCTACCATACTGCACGGGACAGTGGCTTAGAAATGCCTCAGAAGACTCACTCGTCTAGAAGAAACATCTGTTGGATCATTTTAAGGACAGAATTTTTGAGCACCCCTTTGGCAGAGGAAGGAAAGTGAGACACATCTGTGGGGGAAGCTCGCTGCCAGCTCCACCAGTTGAGCCATGCAGGTAGCAAGGACACTGAGACCATTCAGTCTTTGAAAGCCGACGAGCCCCAAAGGAACAAGGTAACCACCATGGGAGGCCAAGGTGAGCACATGTCCCATGGCCAGTTCAGGGCCATCAGACCACAAGATCAGTAAATTGCCACCACTGTCACAGTGGAGAACCAGTACAACACCAGTGATGCTGAAGGACTTCATCTTCCTCTCCCAAGTATGAAGGGAATCAATGAAATCAGTCTCATGATTAAGTCTTGCAATATTAGGGCAAGGAAAGGGGGGAAAATCACATGGCTACAAAAATTCCAGCTCATCCTACAACTTCACCTGAAACCTCTGGCAGAAAAAAGAACAGCCACTAATACCTTGATGCTGCCCTCTGCTCTTAACCATAATGCTCTTCCCTCTCAGGTTTACCATTTCAAATCAATTTACATCCAGCCCACTGCTGACAGAAATTTTGTTTTCAGCTCTTCAGAGTTATTTAAACCCAGGGCGAACACTACTACAGATGGTCACAATTCCAAAATACATCATATTTGTGCACAGATTATTTTCAGTCTTTGGTTACTTTAGTCTAGGTTGAGCAAGACCCTGCCATCTGATTTCACTTCATTTTAAAGACAAAAAGCTGGAATATGAACTTAATACTGAAATTTCCAGCTGTTACACGACTCACAAGATTCTATTTCGGGATGGGAACCTAAACCACAAACTACTAGGGAATTTGATTATATCTCAACTGGGGAGCCCAGCACATTCAAAAATGTAACACAACCCAAACTTAAAATAAGTTGAAATTCCTATTCTGGACAAAGTGCAAGGTGTTGGTTCTAACCTGTGAAATACTTGATACGATTCTGTTCTTCAGAGCTGTACCCTGAAACAATCACACGTCCTATTCCTGCACTCCCTGAAGAACCAGGACCAAACCTCACAGAGGAAGGTAACTTACAGAATAGATGGGGAAGAGAGGGCTAGGGGGCCTGTGGATTAAGCATCCCAGATGCCTGAGTGTATTTGCACTTCAGCTCCTGCTTTTGCTGCTGATGGAGGTGGATTAACACAGTTGGTGGGCACCAGGTACTGGTTAAGGAAATGGAAACCTTGGGAGTCTGTCTCCTCCAGCACACCTTAAGACAACGCTGCTCCAGCAGCTGACCACAGGAGCCCACAGCCTTTCATATGATCCCCTCCAAGAGCCTTCCTTCTCCTCCACTTTCTCCTCTGGAATAAACACCAGAGATGCTTCTCTGCACACTGTATCCTCATCTACTGCCAAGAGACGAAGCAGTGCAGTTCCAGAGCTGAACAACAGCCCTATGAACTCCAGCCAGAGACATTACACCAGTGTGATGGAAGATGCTACTTGCACCCCTGGGGACTGACGGCATCACCCCACAGTAAAAGCAGCACATGCCACAGCAAGGAAAGCACCAGGGCTTCAGACCACACTTTGACCCCCAGGAGAACAGAAGACAGAGAGCACAACCCCCTGGGCAGAGCTGCAAGTCAGCAAGCCTGTTACAACAGCCCAGCTCCAGGATTCCAGTCAAGAGAAGTATGCAGATAAAATGCTTTCTCCACAGAGCTGACCTAGTTCTCTTATCAGCACAACCGAGCTAACAAGGAAGTATCAATCTGTTCAGAGCTGCTACCCCAATTTGCTGAATTCTTCTGCTCTCCTGAAGGTTACACGCGAGCTTCTTCCTGACCATGTTCCTGAGGCACCGCATAAGCTTCTGGATTTTTTTAACCTAGTTTTGGGCAAAAGCTTAGTACCAGCCAAGGGTGGTGGTTCTGAACAGAGAAAGAGCTCTGCCCCACCACAGCTTCATTAATTTCTCACCTTTCCCAGCTAACCAGCTGCAGCAGAAGCACTTTCTTTCCAACATGACAGTGGTAACAGCTGAAAACAACTGTATTTTCTCCTACAACTTGAAGCAATCAAATATGTCCAAATGAAATAAATGGCAAACACAAGTCTTTCTATGTGTGTGGTAAAAGACCTCACTGGTAACCACTGGACCTGTAACTCAACTCCAGATACAGGATGCAGCCTGTTCTTTTTGGTGATGAACTTAAGCTAGAAGCCAAGCAGACAGCAGTAGCCAGGTACTGCGAGCCTGAAGCACAGAAAGAATACCACATACAGGATTTCTGAAACAGGTGGCTCAGAGAAGTTGTGGCTTCCCCATCCCTGAAGGTGTTCAAGGCCAAGATGGATGGGGCTTGGAGCCCCCTGATCCAGTGGGAGGTGTCCCTGCCCATGGCAAGGGGGTTGGAACTGGATGGGCTTTCAGGTCCCTTCCAATCCAAATGATTCTATGATTTCTCATTTTGTAAAAGTCAAACAGAGGTGCAGACATGAAGGTAATCTGATAAACACAGTATTTTCTAAGGTAAGCACATTTCCTGTTGAACTCCAGTGGTTTTAAGACATTGGAAACACTGCAGTCCTTCTCCTTGCTTATAGTTAACTGGCTCGTTCCTTAAAAAAATGACAAGAAAATTTAGCAAAAGGAGAAATCTCCAAAGGACTTGATAAACTCTTTTCTATTCCTCAATCACACCATGCTGTGGTATCCACAGGAAAAAACTATAAATGTTAAAGATGTTTTAAGAAGATAAACTGTCTCATAACTAAAAGGTCACAGGTCCCAGTTCAAGAGCACTGCAGCACTACAGCTCGAGAGCCACCACCAGGGAACCAAGACCCTCAGAAAGCTCTCCACTATAAACACCAAATTAGCTGGGACACAAATTCCTCACAGCTTCAAAATAAAGCAGAAAGAACAGATCAGCACAATGGAGGCTCCTGAGCAGCCCAGCCAAGTGTGAGTCAGACTGACCAAGCGAGGATGCAGCATTCTCCAGATGGCCCTGCCTGACCACAAAGGCTCCGCTGGGCTGCAGGACGGAGCACAACACCCAGACCTGCTGGGAGACACCACTGCCTTGGGGAATGGGATCAGAGAGGAGCAGGATGGCCAAGCAGAGTGGCATGGACTGACAAGCCCCAAAGGAACAACCAAGCACCACAGGAGACCAAGGTGAACACATGCCCTACGGCAAGTTCAGGGCCACAACTGGCATGAGGACACAAGAGCACTAAATTGGACCAGCTCTGCAGCCGTGCACCTCTGTCATGGTGTCTGAAGTTTGCTTCCAGCCCTGTAATGGCAAACATGATGGGCCAGAGACCTGGACAATGTCATACTTAGATCCGAGTTACAGCACAGACCAGAGTGGGCTATCACACTGCAACTTTGAAAGGAGATGCTCTACTCCAAAAAGCAGCAATAAGCTTGGCTAGCATTCCCTAAGAAACACCTGCATCCAAATGCTAGCTAATTTGGAGCCCAATTTCACACCTTTCACTTCCCAAGCTGCTCAATAACACCCATCCAATAGGCAAGGCACCCCCATTGAAATGCTTTTGATGTTCTCGAAATAAAACCAACCATGGTCAATTGTCAAAGACAAGACGACATCCTCAGCATAGTCATGGAATGGTTTGGGTTAGAAGGGACCTTGAAGTCCATCCAGTTCCAACGTGCCTCCCATGGGCAGAGACACCTTCCACTGAATCAGGTTGCTCAAAGCCTCATCTAAAAGGTTCAGACTGGACAACACAAACATGTTTCAGATTTTAATGCTGTACAAACAAGCTGCAAAATTTATCTTAAATCTCACAGTTGGAACTGGTGCGTATTTCTCCAGATTTCCATTCGCTGTTCTGCCAGCTCTTCTGGCCAAAAAGCCTATAATTCCAAGAGTACCATTGTCATTCCGTCCTGTTTCCGTACCATGCAATTTGAAATTGGGGCTGGGGCAGGGGGGAAGGGACTGGAGGAGGCTAAAACTCAAATCCAGACAGTTCAATCTGCCAACCTGATTTTAAATCTCTGTTTTGTGGTACCAATTACAGCCCCTCAAACATCTGTTTCAGCGAAGGGTTCCAAGTTCAAACACATTTCCTCTGTCCTACAGATGTTCTTTTTCGCTGATCTGTTTTGGTCCAAGGCTCCTGCAGAGCCCCAGTCATCGCACGCCAAAGCTGGGAGGGCAGCAACCTGGGTGAGCGGGTGTCAAACCACGAGTGCAACACTGAGCACCTTTTCTCACCTCTCTAGGCAGGCAAAAAAACCAAACTGACTTAGGAAGGTGTGTTTAGTTTAGTAAACAGCTTTAATAAACATCCCCGCTGCACTGGAAAGAAAGATTTCAGATGCAAGAACGAAGAACAAGGAGAATTGCACCCTGATACACGCTGGGCCACAGCTGATGGCTTGGGGAAGGGACTCAGCCGGCTGCTCTCAGATGGGGAACTTGTTTTCAGTAACAGGCATGAAGAATTACAGCCTGTGTTGGATGACCTTTAAGCTTTACTTACCTGTCGGCTTGACAGTCATGTTACTGCACGTGCAGCCCACACTTCCAGCCCTCTAGAGAGTCCCTGTGGCATTTAGAGCAGTTCTGAAGGAGACCAGCCAAAACAACAGGCAGCATTACACCCAGATAAGCCCCAGCTGCTTTTTATGTGATCTTTCACAGTGCTTAAGAATTCCCCTAGTAGACCAGAAGATCAATGTGGCAAGCACTGCATATAAAGAACAAAAAAAAGACAACCTTTACCCCCAGAGAAACATCAGGGAGCAAAGCGAAGGGTGCAGAGATAACACACATGCACCCAAAGCGTGGTGAAACAGGAAGCCAGAGTAAGGTAGCCCACCTTCGAACCCAAACACCTTAAAACACCATGCAGAAATTCAACAAATTCCTCCAGAAAGCAGCAGTGAATGAAAAAAAAAAAAAAGATGCTGGAAGGCTTCAGCTAGAAGCATTTCGTGCCTACACTTCACGGCATGCTAAAGCAAAAGGATGTATTGCTGAAGTATGTCTGGCAGCTCATATCAAAGCTGGCTTGGGATTTTTTCCTGCCTTGCAAACCAAACCCAATACATCCAAAAATGAAAATAAACCTTTAAAAAAATATTTTCACTGAAAAGTCAAAGAATTTCACCCACCTCCTGTTCTGAACAAGACAGCTATTTACTAAAGGCTATTTACTCCAACCTCCAACATACAGGATAATTAATAGAAATCCTGCAGTAAGAACTGAACTTACCAGTTGAAAAAAAAAGATGATCCAAGGGCTGGAGCACCTCCCCTACAAGGACAGGCTTAGAGGGTTGGGGTTGTTCAGCCTGGAGAAGAGAAGGCTCTGGAGACACCTTAGAGCAGCCTCCCAGGACTGAAAGGGGCTCCAGGAAAGCTGGGGAGGGGCTCTTGATCAGGGAGTGCAGGGATAGGATGAGAGGGAATGGTTTTCAGCTGAAAGAGGGGAGATTGAGATGAAATCTTAGGAAGAAACATTTTCCTGTGAGGGTGGGGAGGCCCTGGCCCAGGTTGCCCAGAGCAGAGGTGGCTGCCCCATTCCTGGAGGTGTTGAAGGCCAGGCTGGATGGGGCTTTGAGCCCCCTGATCCGCTCAGAGGTGTCCATGGCAGGAACTGGATGGACTTTAAGGTCCCTTCCAACTCAAACTATTGTATGATTCCATGACTCTATGATTCTAGGAAAAGCTAAGTGGCCATTTATCCACACAGACACATCTCACCATGTGTATTGCTGCAAACAGATGAACCATCTGTATAGCAACAAATATGCTCAGTATTATAGGCTAGAAGCATTCCCAGGCTCGTACCTGAGCAAAACAGTTAACCTCACATTTCCAATTTGGAAACAAGGGCATTAATCTGTTTCACACCTGTAACTGCAAGCAGCGAGGGCGTGATGAAAAATGCCAAGTAAATACCAACCATATATTCCAAATCAGTCGAGTGTTCACAACTCCAGCACAAACTAAGAAAACCATTCAAGCATTTAAAGTGAAGAAGGCTTAAAAAAAGGCAATTTCACGAGGTAATAGTAGCACTGAGCTAAGTCCCCTGCCCTCCAGCCTTCGCTGATGACTATCTTCCATATCAAGTGATCATCTGCCCAGCGCTGCCAGTTTGCCAGGCTCCCAGGGGACACAGTGCTTACTCTGGCTTGAATTTGTTATTGCCTGCTAATCCCTGGTGGTGCTAATTACACCCATTATCAGTTTGTCTGATTGTGCCTGATGCATGTGCAGTAGCACAGGATGTCAAGTCCCGGTCAGAGTGGCACGGGAAGGGGATGCTTCCAAGTGTGGTGTTTCAATCCAGCAGGTTTATACATTTATGCAAGATAAACAATGGATTTTCAAGGACTCCAGAACCCAGTCTCTATGGCAACTCTACGCAGAACTTGGGAAGGTGGAGGGGAGGGAGAGGAAGTTCCCACATCTCTAAATACCCCAACCAGAGTGATTTGAAGCTCATTTTCCAGGGGCTACTCATATGTTTCACCTGCAATTCCTGGTATTGCTTAAGTGCACACATGGATGCAAACAAGGTGTAGTTTTAGGCTCACCATCCCCATCTACTTTGGGAGGATCCTGCTCAGGTATATTTGATAAGGCTGCAGAAATGATTACCTTAAAATTCAACTAAAAAGCACTGCACATAGATTATATATATGGTTGCACATACATAGACTATAGCTAGAGATGCTCTGGCTGGCCAAGATTTGGAGATCCACAAGGAAACCGTAATCCTTCCTAAAGGGAAGACTCGGCCATAAGAGTGGCTCAGCAATACTCCAGATGAAAGCTGCGACTGCATCAAGCTGAACCTTAATCACTTTAAGTCAGATCCCACCATTGTTTTAATTTTATTTCCACTGCTTTTTCAAATTCAATTATTAAAAGGAAAAACAAGGAAAACCTAATTATGATGGATTGAGAGGCCCTGCTCAATGTCACTATAACTGATCCAACCACATCCAGCTTCTCCCACCGAGAACCAGACCTCAAAAAAGTCATTACATGCTTACTGCAAAAAGCATATTATATATCATTTGCTGTTATCAAAACCAAAATCTAGGTTAAGACAAAGCAAATAGCATTGAGAAAGCAGAGGGATAAAGTTGAAGAAATAGTATCATCCTTTCTCCAATGCAGGTGATTCCACCTTGGTATCTAACTCAGAAGAAAAACGGTCAAGGAGCCCATGTTTTACTTTGGCACCTCCAAAGCACAGAGACCTCTTACATCATCAGGCACCACGAGAGCATCAGCAGGCTGGCAGCCTCTGAAAGAACAGCTGATATTTTTTTGCTTTAGCAGGCAGCAGCAGGTACTGTTCTCATTATTTCTCCATCAAGCTCCTGCCCTACAGAACAGGATTTTAAAGCTTTTATGGTATTCCATCACAAAAAGCCTCTTCCGTTTCAGGAGGACTTTGACTTGTTACAAGGATGCCTGCTGTAAAGAAATTACATCTGTCTCATTGGCATGAAGAACTGCATGGAAGAGGTGTAAAGTAAAATTATCTACATGCCCAACAGTCACCTTCTACTTTATAGCTACATCATTACCTCTACATTCAGCCATTAATTCCACTCAGATTTGTATTCGCTGCACAAACCCATAAAGCAGCACACACAGCTCAGGGCTGGCAACACAACCTGCTTCCTCTATTCCGTGAAGAACCTCTCCGGATGATTTGCTCCTCTGAGGGCCATCAGAGTCCTCCAACACAAGGCCAGCCCTGCCCATGGGACCCTGCGGGCTCCTCACTGCTGTGCCAAGAAGATGAGCAATTCCTTGGTATTTTCCATGCCTAACACTACCATCTAAAACCATGTACCGAACAGTTATAACCTCAAAAAGAAACAGATAATCCATTTTTTAGTATAATCACTCACATGGGGACAATCAGAACAAAGCAATCCTAACAGCAAATAAGAAGAAAGGGCCCAGTAACTGATTCCCCACTATAGTGAGACTCAGCACATCTGGAATAACCAACTTCCACTGCCAGCTTTCCCGAGTCACTCCAGCTAACCTAAACCTTGTCACCTTAGTTTTGACATGGTGTTCATCCCAACACCACCAGCACCTGCACATTGGGAGAAAGAAATACCAGTTCACGTCCTGCCAGTCTGAAGCCACTGACAATCTGACTTTTCACACGTGGCTACATACCCAGTGACTGTAACTAAAACTGTAAGCAGTTTCTAATCAGACTAATTTCAGAGTTAACAACCAGAATATAAGCAGACCAAAAATATTAGGTGCAGGAGACTACAGGGACAGAACTCGAAGAGAACACAGACGTTTAATTCCTGTTCATGTGCCCTGTGAATGCTTAAACTGGGGCACTTCAAATCCTCAGTGAGTTTCTGTTCCAACCCATCCTTAAAGAAGGACTGAGATTATCACAAAAGCCTCAGTAAACCAAAATCAAAACAAACAAACCCTCACTTTAAAAGCAAAGTGAAAATGTGCCTGTGAGTTTGCCTGAAAGGACATTCCTAGCCCTGGGAGTGGTGCGTGATGACCTCACCCAGCTGCAGACTCAGGCCAGGAAGTGTTTTGCTCATGTCTTCAAAATAGGAAGCTGGCATCCAAGTCCTATTCCTTGGAATCGACAGTCAAAATTAAAACCAATAACATAAATTCTCTTCCGATCAAAAGGCAATGTTATGCTTTAATGAGCCATTTTATGAAGCTGTCGTTAAAGTCTAATATTAATCCTCAATATGATGCTTGGAACGGTTACCAAGGGCAGATCTCTCGGTGTACTTTGCTGCATCACTCAGGAAAGTTGATATTTTACCCTTCTGTGCATTCCTTCTCACTGCCATTAAACTGAATCTCTGCCTTTCGCCTGGAGTGCATCCCAGAAGTGACAGATGCAATAAGCATGAAGATTTAACTTGCAAAAATCTAATGATGTTTGAAAAGGCAGCTCACAAGATAAAGCAATGCCAACAGAGAACACAGAGGCACATAAATGCTGATGAAGGCAATCTGTATAAAAGGCTACAAGTGACCATTAAAAAATTACTATTATGAGGTGCTGTATCAAAACAAACCCAAAGCCAGTGCTCCCACAGGTACCCGAGTGTGTCAGGTCTTTCTATGGCTACTGAAAACACTGAAAAAATTCATACACAAAATAAACATGCATTGACTTTATCACAGCAGTATTTGATCTTCTACCTTTGTGTACACATTCTTAGCAAACATGAATATTAGCTGGAATAAAATGTCTCAGTGAGTGCCCAGCCATCTGTTTTTCCCCTTGAGCAGAAAAGATGATTCAATGCCTGTTATTCAAATGAAAATCGAATATATCCTCTCCTGCCTTACATGCACAAGATCCCTGCTGTTTTCTCTGTCCACCGCACACTCACCACATACAAACACGCTTCTTACAGCACAGACTGTGCCAGTTCACACCATTTTCCCACACTTCCAGCAGGCACAGAGCTTCTCTCCTGCATGTGGTGCTTACAGAGGCACGTGAAGGATAATGCCAGGTGATCTGGATACAGCCTGGCCTAAAATTAAACCAGAATCGCTATCAGCAAACTGAAAAAACAGCCTGGAATATTCAAAATGCTCCTCTTTCATTTTGCTGACATCCTTGGTCTTGCTCATACTAATCCACACGCACATCTGCGGGGACAGGTGGAATAGATTGCAGAATAGTTTGGGTCAAAAGGGACCTCAAAGCCCAGCCAGCTCCAACCCATGGGCAGGGACACCTCCCACTTGGATCAGGGGGCTCAAAGCCCCATCCAGCCTGGCCTTGAACACCTCCAGGGATGGGGCAGCCACGGCTTCTCTGGGCAACCTGGGCCAGGGCCTCCCCACCCTCACAGGAAAATGTTTCTTCCCAAGATCTCATCTCAATCTCCCCTCTTTCAGATAAAAACCTTTCCCCTCGGTCCTATCCCCGCACTCTTTGATCAAGAGGCCCTCCCCAGCCTTCCTGGAGCCCCTTTCAGTACTGGAAAGCTGCTGCAAGGTCTCCCTGGAGCCTTTCCTTCTCCATGCTGAATAACCTCAACTCTCTCAAGATGCACTCAAACCTTGACAGCACTGAAACACCAGCTATTAGAAACACCCACAACACCAATGCATTTCACTTATAAGTAACAATAAAACTGCACCAATCAGTTTTACTTTTGTTTCCAGTCAGCTCTCACTTCTTTTGTATTTTTTGGGTTAAAACCTGTCTCTTGTGCAGCCCCAGCATCACATTGTCCAGTTCCAGCATCGCATTATCCACCTGGGGACCACAACCCAGCATTTGGGTGCTTACACGCCAGACACCTTTCCATACACACCGGACACCTTTCCATACACTCTGGGCAGCAAAGTATCTACTGTCACAGAGCACGGATAAGTGGAAACCTTCCAATTCTGCTCTCTGACATATCGTTATCGAACAATGTGTGGGTTGTAAAGGTCCCTTCTAACCCAAACCATTCTATGATGCTATGAATGTGGTTTTCTGCGGAGAAAAACAAAGACCAGGGATGTGTCACACAGCGCCAGGACCTTACACACGTCCCGAACGGGCTCATTAGCATCGTTAATAACGGCGTGACACGAACCCAGCCAACACCAGCGGAAAGGGAAGAAATGAACCCTAAACCGGGCATCTTTTGTCCTCTGCAGCGGCACCGGCTGGCAGCGGGGATGCAGAGCTTCGGGAGGCGACACGGCCGCTGCGGCACCGGCAAAAAAAAAGATAGAAGGGATGGAAAAAAAAAAAGAGGAAAACCGGTGCCGAACAAAAGAACCCCCGGTTCTCGCTGCATCGCTCGGGGTATCAGGTGTGCGGGGCGCGAGGGCTGCCCGAGCCGGCGGCAGAGGCTCCCGCCCCCTCCCAGCGATTCCCAGCCGGATGCGGGTACCTAATAAGGAGGAAAATTGAGGGGAAGCCCCGTTGGGAGGGCAATTCATCCTCCCGGTACCGGCTGCAGCCTCGGAAAAGCCCTCTCGGTGGCACCCCAGCCCGATGGGGAGACCCAAGCTCGGCTGGGGGGACCCCAGCCCGGTGGGAGGACCTCCACCCTTCTCTGCCCTGGCTCCCCCCGCCCTCCAAACACCTCCGCGCTTCTCCCCGCTTCCCCCCCCGCGCACCGCAATCCCGAGCCGCCTCCCCGCGTCCGCTCCTCAGATCGGCGGAGCCACCTCCTCCACCTCCGCCTCCGCCGCCGCCGTTGCCCGACTGAGCGCGCCGGGGCAGAAGCCAGACCACGCCGGCTCCGCCCCTCCTCTGGCCACGCCCCCGTGTGCGGCGTCAGGATCCGCCCCTTTTGGCCACGCCCACCCCCGCGCGGCGGCCGCCGCGCGGGGGTGGGCGTGGCCAAAGGGGGCGGAGCGTGGCTCTGGCTCTGCCCGTGGCGTTGATTGATAGCTTCCGTCAGCCAATGGGAGCGCGGCGATCGCTGTCTCCGCCCCCTGCCCTGGCAGCTGCCCTCCAAGAAGGGGGGTGCCCTCCAGTCCCACCTATGCCCAAGTCCCATGGGGGCTTCGTCCTTCTGGAGCGCTGTGTGGGAGTGCGAAAGGGACAGGGTGGGATTCGGGGTCTCCATACGGCAAGCACTGATGAGAAGAGTGAGGCACCACCCCATGGATGTGGCTTCTGGCGAAGCCTGGAGCCCACATTCGTGGAATGGTTTGGGTTGGAAAGGATCTCAAAACCCATCCAGTTCCAACGCCCCTGGCATGGGCAGGGACACCTCCCACTGGATCAAGGTGCTCAAAGACACGTCCAACCTGGCCTTCAACACCTCCAGCAACCACGGCTTCTCTGGGCAGCCGGGGCCAGGGCCTCCCCACCCTCGCAGGAAAACATTTCTCCCCAAAATCTCATCGCTGTCTCTCCTCTTCCACCTTAAAATTGTTCCCCTTTGTCCTATCCCTTCACTCCCTGATCAAGAGCCTCTCCTCAGCTTTCCTGGAGCCCCTTTCAGTACTGGGAGGCTGCTCTAAGGTACCCCTGGAGCCTTCTCCAGACTGAAAGTGAAGTAGAGGGGGAGAATCACCTCCAGCACTGAGAAGAACCAGGTTGCCCAGAGCAGTGGTGGCTGCCCCATCCCTGGAGGTGTTTAAGGCCAGTTTAATTGGGGCTTTGGGCACCCTGATCCAGTGGGAGGTGTCCCTGCCCCTGGCAGGGAGTTGGAACTGAATGGGTTTTGAGGTCCCTTCCAACCCAAACCATTCTGTGAGTCTATGATCATCACCGCTGTGCGATGAAAAGGCTGACAGTTAGTAACAGTTATTAACACAGCACACAGAGAGACAATGAGAACCTGTGCAGCAAATCCCTCCAGGCACCCAGGGTAACACCACTCTAAAAGGCTGCATGTTTCTGTTCCTCTGGGGAAGTTGAGGAGCGGATGCGTGATGCTAGAGCACGCTGCGCCGTGTTTACCATACATGGCCAAAACCAAAAGCCAGCCTAGCTTCCTTATAGGTTTTGGCTGATATTTGCAAACTCGTTTGCACATGGTTAGGTGTTAAAGGGGCTTCATTTTTCAGGGGAGTGACATACCCTTATCTCCCTTTATAATGCTTCAGAATGTGAAGAAATGCATGTGTAGTGGTGAGCTGAGAAACCTCTTCTTCCCCCGCACAACTGTGGCAGAGCTGTGAACTGCCTCCTGCTGAGTGATAGCTGGGTGTTAAAACATGCAGCAAACCTGGATGAGATACATTTGTTATGGTCTTGCTGGTCTGATTAGAGCTGAAGGCAGCATCAGATGCGACAGTAGCTATAAATTAAACAAACAAATGGTATCCAGCATTTGTTAAACTTTGACACCCCTTTAACCACTGATTCAGTAAGCAGGAAAGTCTCTCTTATGTAGTGAGCAACACCTTGATAAAAAAATTATACACCCAAAATCAGAGCTACACACCTGCATCCCTGCCACGCACTGCCCGCAGCACCAATTACCATGAAATTAATACCCTCCTTCTGAAAGCCAGCCCAGCACACTTACTCTCCACCCTCCTCCATCAAACAATCTCATTAAAGCTAAAAAAAAAGAAGAAAACAAAAGCACTCTGGCAGCCTGGGAGCAGACCTGCAGGTAATCTGTAGTGTAGTGGGTTTAGGTTGTGATTCATATTTTCCAGGTAGGTACGTGACTCGCTGAAGGTCACACAATGAGTCAGTGATGCCAGTCCACAGCCATTAATTTATTAGGAGACTTGAACCTGTGCCTTAAAACTTTATAGAGAACTATTAATGCAAATGTATGAAAGGACACTTAAAAATATGCCTATGTATAGCTCCTCTAGCTCAAAGCAGTGGGCAAGCTGGAGATGATATTTTAATCACGCATCAGGCAACGCTCTACCATGAACTGAAGAACAACAGTGAAGGCAGTAGCACCCAGCCCTACCTGACAGCTTGGAACAGAAACCAAGGAATATTTTTGGCATCTGTCTAAAAAGAGAGCAATGTGCAGGAGACTGAAAGTGAAATTTGTCCTGAGAAAACTGATTGAAAACTAATCCTCTCAATAATGGCCACCTGAATGGTTGGTTCACACGGGGTGGATCCTCCTGCAGCACAGCTTGCCGGACCCGGTGGCTGAAGATTCACTAAGGATGGACTGAGAAACAATATCTGTTGAATTTTCACTAGTGTTGCCCTAAATGTTTGGATGGAAATGCTCCAAAGATCTCTCACATCCTGACCTGGATTAATGCACCATTCTGATCACAAGAGCTCACCATACCAGGTGGTGAAGAAATGACACAAATTTTGGGCTGAAGTCATAGAATCATAGAACCAGTTGGCTGGAAAAGACCTTTGAGATCATTGAGTCCAGCTGTACCTGCCCACTACAGTAAGTCTTCAATGACAGAAGGAATGGCTGAGGTTTTACACATGCTCTTTGGTTCCACTGTAAACAGTAATCTTCATCGCTTCAGCTGAATAAAATCATCCTAATAAACAGTACTTCAATTATAGCCACAGTGATGTCAGCCTAACAGCTTGTCAAAATATGTCACAAATTCTAATTTTTATAAAGGAAAATATCCTATTACCAATTTCTTGCAGCTACAGGGAAGCACAGAACAAAGTTTGTCCTTCTATTTTATCAGCACCAACACGCTTGACTATTAAATTTTGCAGGAAAGAGTCAGAATTTATTCAAGAACACATTTCACTGGCTTCATCCATCCCACATACTTTACCCTCTGCTACATTGATGCACGATTGCTGCAGTCTATCTCACAGCCTTTATACGGAAACAGCACCGTGTCTGCAGACTCCACCTCTGAAACTTATGTCAGCAGCTAAATTTAGCTCACTTGCAAATATGCATCAATTCCATCACTGCAATAAATCACGCTGGTTTGTTCCTCTGAGGATCTTGACATGCCTTATAAGTAACGCATTTGGTGCGCCGCACAGCCTTCCTTGAGGTGTTGTGAGTTAGGAAAGGTAAAGAAAGACACACAACAAGGTACCTGAGCTGTTTGCAAAATCTAGAGCACAGCTCCTTGCCATCTGCCCAGAGATGCAGCCCTCAGCACTGCTGGAAAATCACTGCACTTGTGGCACATTACAGGGAAAATCAGCCACAGAAAGAGGGGAAGAATCTCAGACGTTTGTGTCACCAAGTGGGGTTCAGACTGAAAACCCAAGCTTTTGAAGGCTTTAAGCTGAAAGAGGAGATTTAGCTGAGATATTGGGAAGAAATATTTTGCTGTGAGGGTGGGGAGGCCTTGGTCCAGGTTGCCCAGAGAAGTGGTGGCTGCCCCATCCCTGGAGGTGTTCAAGGCCAGGTTGGATGGGGCTTTGAGCCCCCTGATCCAGTGGGAGGTGTCCCTGCCCGTGGCAGGGGGGGTGGAACTGGATGGGCTTTGAGGTTCCTTCCAACCCAAACCATTTTAAAACAGCTAAATAAGACATTAGGAGGTAACCTTTTGGAGATTGTGCAGCATAGACTGTTTGCTGGAGGACTGCACTAGGATCTGAGCAGGGATGGATGCAAACTCCTGAGGCACCTCTTTCTAGGAGAAATGTCAATGGCTCCTTTGGCCATGAGCTGATTTTATGCAACTTGGCTTGGAGTCTCTTAGCAATCTTAGATGGACAGCAAACCCAGTCATTCAGAAAGAGTAAAGTCACTTGAGGTATGAGTTTATCTGCAACATTTCAATTTGCTTAAATCCCTATTGCTAAATATATTCTGAATGGAGGAAAAACGGCTTATGGAGGGTTTAGAGAGATCAGCAATTTAAAGTCCTGTTATTTTGCAGCTTAACTTCTAAGTAATGCAAAATATGCTGGACATGACAGTTTGTATTTGAGACCTCGGGTTTGCAGATATCCAAATTATACAACTTCTGAAGGACATTTTTGTCCACTACCTCTTTTTGAAGCCTTTTGATTTTGTATGATTATATTTAAATAACTGTATAGGAAGCACTAGGTTCCCCCACCTACAAGTTGCATGTTTTTATATGTCTTCTTCTGTGGTTCTCCTGATTTAGATGCACAATGACCAGATTGAGCAGCACTGAGAGGAACTGCTCCACTTGAAATCAGTGATGGATCTGACATTTCATTTAACATTACTGGACTATGGTGCTTTTTTAATGCAGGGAAATCTGAATTGATTGCAAAGAAAAAAACCCAAGCCGTTTTCTGTGCATGGAATAGAATTAGATTTAGTCTTTCTGCCTTGTTTTCTCCATGTCCACATATCAAATGGTGAGGGGAGCTGTATTAAACTGCTCAGGAGCCTGTTTTTTAAGGGACATTTCAATGCTCATCGAATGTTGAGCAGCTGCTAAGTACCAACAGCCACCACCTAAGAGCTCTTGATTACAGCTAATCAATTCTGTCTCTTGGACATGTTCTGCCCAGGGAAGTGCTGATCTGTTCCCCAGATCCAGCAAAGTGTTTGTCTGGAGAGCAAAATCCATTTGGTTTGGCCTTATTCAGTCCTTGGCCAGAAAGGGGAGCTGTAGAATTATGGAATGAAAACAAGGAGAGCAATATGTTCAATTAGATTTTTAAAAGAACAGCCAGGAAGGGAGAAGTGTCTGAGAGTTTATCCAAGAGTGTGGCCAAGGAGGAAAGAGGAATATGTGGATTAAAGCAGAGAGTTAGGAGTCAACACCCTTTAATTTTATTCCCAGTTCTGCCCCGCCTTTCTGCACGACATCCGATGAGTCCCTGCACTACTTCCAGACCAAGCAAATTGGATTTCAGATCACAACCCCCTCCCCAAAGGGGAATGAAAATCCACTGAGGTGGGCGAGCACTTGCACTGACATCTCTTGGCATGGATGGAAGATGTTGGAGACTGACAAGGGATAATTAGCACACATTAGGTCAGGATGAGTATTAATAATTTATGCTGTGTTATTAATGATTTAGAATGCATTTCATAAAGTACATCTATTACTCCACACACACACTCATGTGTATATATGTATATATATGCAGTAATGCAGATGTCATGCACACCCCTACCAGCTCGTCTGTAGGAAAGGCACAGGAATATGTGCTGCCACACTTTTTAGCAGCAAAAGGAAATCTCTAAATTCATTTCAAGCTGGTCTATTTCCTCCTGAATTTTTCTTCTCCATCATTGTACAAGATCGTGAAATCCATTTTTCTTTCCCATGTTTGTGACAAAGGGGAGGTGGTCCTAAAACCTAATTAAAATGTTGGGACACCAAATAAAAAGAAAGCAATTAGTTGCAACAGATGGGATTTTCTTTGTTGCTATCTCTGCTACACCAGATGATTAACTAAGAGGAAAGAGAGAAACAAGAAAGCAGAACACCAAAAAAAAAAGAAAAAAGCAAGCTATATTTTATTAACAAGATGAATATCCAGGGACTGACACTTCCTATCATTCTGAATAGCAGAAAAACCCCAGCCAGGCACCAGGTAATGAGCGGGGGCTTTGAGCAGCGAGCTGTGGAGCAGTGACACTTATCACATATCCTAGTCTCGGCCTCATTATTCAACCAGTTTTGAATCCTTTTGCCATCTTGTTCTGTTTCTCTCCCTGCTGTCTAGGATCAAGTTGGAGCAAAGGTGCTGGAAAAATCAGAGGTATAAGAGAGGACTCGTATAGCAGTGAAGATATACGAGAGGTTTGTGTTCAGTTAGGCAGTGTGAGATCTGGGAGGATATATGTGCAGGAACAGATTTAAAAAGAGAAACTAGACTATGTCACAGACATAGCAAAATGAGAAGCTATTCCTGCTCTTCTTTATTGCAACATTTGCACAGTTCAGCACTGAAATAGATTGTCTTGACTCTCCCCTCCCTACTTCTTCTGAAGAACAAGTAGGTAAACATCTGTCGAGTGATTTAGCGGTAGTTGGTATTGCCTTAGGGATGGAAGGTGATTTCTTGTAGTCCCTCCTAAGCCCCTCTTTTGTCAGATCACCTATGGCATCCACCTGCTCCTCCTGTTCCCCCTCGAAGGCTGCCTGCCTCGCTGCTGCTAAAGCATCCCTCCATCTGATCTGGCTGATGAGAACACGCCACATCAGCTGCACCGTTTAATCAGACAAATCTCCCACTCGAGGAGGAGTGGGGAGGCAGCATCGATTCAGACATCCTGATAATGCCAGCACCAGCTCTGCTTCGTGTGCAGAGCCTGCCTCTGTCAGCCAGCAGACAGTCTGCGGTGACAAATATTTCACAACCCTATTTCTTTACATCGTGAGAACGATAATGTGTCTTCAGCTGCTTCCTGAGAGGACAGGATCTATTTATCATCGCTGCAGGCTTTTTGTTATCGCTGACACACACACAAACTCTGTGGCAATATTCATATTCTGACTTGGTTTCATGACTTCTGTGAATGAGAGCGATTGACAGCACAATGTACCGAGCACAGCCAGAGAATCACACCTATTTTTTTTAATTAAACACTATTCAGTTCAAAGCTAGCAGAGATTTCCTGTGCCTTAACACATTTATTTTCCCTTATAAGGAAATCCACACTCACAGATTGTCAATAAACAGAAGATGCAAGTTAACCAGCACGGGTCAGATATGTCCCTGCAGGATCCAAACTTTCAAACAAACACTCATCTCTAATCTTTCCCTATTTCTGCATAACTGCTCTTTTACAAGTAACACTTCAACAAAGTTCATTTATCCACAGTTTTTCAACTTTTCCAAGTTGATGTCATTCTCCCAAAAGCCTTATTCAGCTGTCACAGTGCGGGAGAAAAGGAACCTAAGGAAAATAATGCCTCCTTTCTATGCCATATCTAAAATAAAATTATATTGGCTCACCCATGCCTGGAGAGACAGAGGCAAATAAGCACACACAGCAGTGGGAGGAAGAGTCAGAGGGCACTTCTGCACTGATCTAGTCATGAAGAGCAGTATAGGAATACCGGATATAATACTTATTTCTATTCAGAAGAGCCTTAAAAATCAAATCTCTTTCTTACAAAAGAGTTTCACCAGGCTGCGAGTAGATGTGAGTCAACCCCTGGTGCAGGTCCTGCCTCACTCTGACCTTGATGTGCCCTGAGCGCATCCCATCCCTTGCCTGGCTATGACAAGGCAGGGATTTTCTGCGAAGCCTCCCAAGCGCCGTGTTTCCAGCTCCCCTCAGCACCCACCCCTCGGCTGCGGCGCGCTCCGATGCGCGCTGGCCCCGCAGCACGCGGCAGAGGCGAGGCCGCCCGCCCGCCGTCACACCTCACCTTTTCTGGCAGCGCTGGGCGGTGGCGTTGCTGCCTTCCCCTCGGCCGGCTTGGGCTTTTCGAAGGTCTTCTTGGCGTCGGCAACTTTAAGCACTTTCTCATCCTCCTGACTCTTCCTCCCCTTCCGCTCGGGCTCCTCTGGGCCCCCTCCTCCTGCAGTCCTGCCTCCAGTTAGCTGCTCGGCGCCTGCAGCTGCCCACTGCTCCTTGGCAGGCTTCACCGCATCGCTGTGGGGCTCCAGCAGCGCCTCCGTCATTGCCACAGTCTTGCTCATACTCAAAGCCAGGCTCTCTTTGCTGTGGGACCTGACCGGAGGCACTGGTGGGGTCTTTTTCTGGCTGTATGAATCGAGTATCCCTGCATCAGCTTCACCTGCGAGCCATTCCCTGCTCTCAAGGAGCTGGCTGCTGCTCTGTCTCGAAAGCTTTCCAGTGTCTCTGGCCGCCGAAGCATAATTTGCAACCGCAGAGACCGTTCTCTCGAGGCTCTTCACTACCTGCTTGTCTGGCTCAGGCTTCCTGGCCGGATCCTCCTCGCCAGTCTGGCCATTCTGGCAAAGGTCCGGAGCGCCGCCAGGCTGGGGGGCGAAGCTCACTGCCTGCCTGAAGCTTTCAGCTGCCTTGCTGCTTTCTCTGGGGACGTAGGAAACAGATGTTGCTGCCTCCTGTTTGCTTTGCAAAATGTAATCCATGAGGATGGCATTTCGCTCGAAGCTATCTGACCTGATGGGGACGCTCGGCTTGGTTCCCTCCAAGGGAGAGTTGAGGGTCAGTTTATTCACTTGCCTGCTCTCTGCACTGCTTTCGGAGTCCGAACGGCTTAACTGCCTCCTCAGGACTCCTTGGAAAGTATTGAGCCTGTTTAGGCTCGGACTTGCCACCTTCCCATCACCTGGGCAGCCTTCCTGCATCACAGGTACCTTGTACTCTGTCGCTTCCCATTCGTCCTCAGGTTCTGCTTCTGCCTCTTCAATCAGGCGCCTGTACTCACTCTCCTCCAGCCTGTACACCACCGGCTTCACCGTCCTGCCCGTGCCCGCTCGCCCGTGCCCCACCTCCATCTCGTACACCTTCGGAGGGGCTTCTCCCTCCTCCCTGTTCCTGCTCCCTTTCCACGCAGGGTGGTCTTCCAAGCACAAGTCCCCCGCCAGCCCTCTCTGCCCACTGCTCTGCATCTCTGACTTCTTGGCAGGGGCTTGTGTGTCACTGTCAGGGTCAGGAAGGTTCCTCCTCTCCTGCCTGTGCCCCAGGCCCTCCTGGCTGAGTTGCAGCAGGGTATAATCCTCGCACGTCCCTGCAGAAGCTTCCCGTGAAGCGGCGCAGTCTCTCCCCCTCGCCTTACTTGTCTCATCCCGTAAATATCCATAGTACTGCCAGGTGGAGGCTTCCATGGCCGGGAGCTCGGTCACCGTAATTCCTGGTCCAAATGCTTTGAAACTGGCCAGTAAGGTTTCTTCCCACCTTGGGTCTCGGCAGACTTTCAGCACCGCCTTCTCCTTCCTCCGCTACTGGGAGAGACGGAGGCAGCTTGGAAGCCTCCGTGCCTGGGTCATGTGAACTGGCGATTTTTAGCCTCATGGCCAGCAGAGATGAAAATGCACGTTGGCGCGATGGAGCCCATCCTCTGTGGCAGGGCAGGAGGCTCTCTCCTAACACAACAGCTGTCACAGTTGATGCTACGCTGGTCCCTACCCAAATATATCCCACCTGAATAACTGCAAAAGCACTCCCCAGCTTCCAGTTCACTGGTCCATGGCACTTTACAGGCAGGGCTTGCCTCCTGTCTGCATCGTTCTTCTGGGACTCTCCTCTTTTCCCCAACCTGCTGCAGCAATAACTCCCTACGGTCCCGGGCGGAAACCCTCCCTGGCTTCCCTCCGATCTCGCTGCTTCCAGAGCAATTTACTGCCAGGTCCTCTGCTGCAGCTCGCCTGGGCAGGATCAGCTCCTCCGTGGGTTCCACAGAGAGCTTGGAAACCCACATCCGTGTCCTTGGCACCCTTCCCTGCGCCCGACGGACACAGAGCGTCTCCCCCAGCGCTCCTTCCTTGGAAGCAGAGCACAGCCTTGGTCTGCGTCCCAGGGTTTCGGGGAGAGATTCCGCCTGCACAGAGACGGATCGGCTGGAATGATCTGCGAGAATATTGTGTTGCTAGGGGAATTGCTGTGACATTAAAAAGTCTACTCGAGATAAACAAGAAGCCTGACAGCAGCCTCGGAAACAACTTTCCCTTAGGAGACTCTGAAACACAACATCAAAAATCCCTATTAATGCTCTGGCCATTTCTCTAAACAACCCTCTGAGCAGAAAGTTCCTCCCTTCGGATAATCGCTCTGCCAAACGGGCTCCTGTAAACTCTTTGGAAGGAGGGGGAACAGGAAAGCTGAAGGGCTCTAATCCGTTTATACACAGCTGGGATGTTTGGCATTGCAGTGGCCGCCACAGCTCCCACCCAGCAGCTCGTCCCCAGTGCTTTCCCTTTTATGGTGCATGAGGTGCCGGCTGCCCAAGCCTGATCCAGGAAAGCATCCCGAGGCAGGATGCAGGAAAACACCTAGAGAGTCCCTAAAGAGATGCAGGCAGTGGTACAGCCTGCACAGGCATCTTGGTGGTGCCCGGAGATCCTTCCTGACGGAGGATGAGTTACCCCAATGTCAGCCCAAGGAGCCCCTGGCAAGCTGCCCACTGGCCCAGGCTAAAAGCATCCCGCTGACACTCAGTGGGGCTGGAAGATCCCACCGGGGCCTCATGCAGAGCCCCCGGGGACCCCAGCAGCCCCTCTGAACACAGCGAAATGCTCACATGGGCTGCGTGGGTGATGTCTGGACCACAGTCTCTCATGCCACCACCTCATCCCCTGCTCCATGAGCCAAGCAAGCACCGGCCACCGCCGAGGGGAAGGAGCAAAGGATGACGTTTATCCCAGCCCTTATCAGCCCAGGAGCCAGCCAGGCCCTCTCACAGGGACAGCTTTTATCAATGCACATTGCAGAGCTGCTCTGCAGAGAGACAAAACACCATTTGTTACCACTGGAAGTTTTAAATCCCTACCAAGGCTGCTCAAAACAAACACAACCGCTTCCCAGCAGGACGGGGGCCGGTGGCTGGGGTTCCTGAGCCGTGCCAGGAGCGGGTGATGCTCCGTGCTGACACCATGGCAGGGACCTCACAGCACTGATCCTGTCAGGTAGCAAAATGCTACAGCAAGATATTGCTGACAGTCACACAAGTGATGGACTTTAAAGCCAAGTCACTTCTCCATAGGTTAAACTCACCAGACTCGGGCACGCTTGATGTTGGCACAATGTCTTGATCAACAAATTTTTTTCCCCCCTGAGCCAACACCAAAGCCAAATACATTTTGGGCTTCTCACAAAATTGATTTGGGCAGCCCAAACTTGACGTTTTTGGCTTGCCTTGCGTGGGAACTGGAGGGCCCAGGGCTGGCATGGAAGATGCACAGCTGGGTTGGCAGCCCCTGGTTTGCACTGCTTCCCTGTGAGCTGCTTGGTGAACACCCGGGAAAGTCTGACACAGCAGGAGCAACTCAGTTTCTGCTCCTGAATTGTCTGCTTAAAAGGAAATGGCAGCTGCTGCAGCATCACTGCTGCTGCCCTATCCCTCAAAACAGAGAGGAAGAGACTTTTAGGGAATACGCAACACCCAGGGCTAAGGCTGGAGCAAACCCAGCTGGCTCATCAGCTGCTCCCCAGCTGAGCAGCTCCCCTGGATGAAGAAGCAGAGGTGCTGCTATCGATGCAAAATGCAGGTGTGTGCACACCCAAGGAGGAACTGCTACCAGGGGTGCTCCAAACAGCTGGATGGAGAGGGAGCCCCAAGCCAGAGCCTGCTGTAACCCTGCGTCCCCTGCAGGAACCAGCTGCTCTCACATTGGCAGTGCTGACTCTCAGCTTCTGCTTAGAAAAATATTTGCATTTCTACCTCTTTAGAGGCCGGCGGGGCTGTCCAGCCCCCCCCCAGCTCAAATGGACACAGAGACACCATCCCAGGGCAGCAGCAGACCCACTGCAGGAGCAGCAGCGCCTCCTCTTCGCTGCAGTAGGCTCCTAGTGGTGAAACACAGCAGTGGCCCTTTGCATCCTTCCTGTTGCTTCTCTGTGCACCTTGCTTTGCTCATTACAATCAGCCTCACTCACCTGTCAAACCTTATATTGTCCCCCAATAACACCATTGAAATACCTTTGCACCACCTCTGTGGTCACCCAACCCCAACGTGAAACTGGGAAGTGCTTGCAGTGAACCATCCTCTTCCATCACAGGCAAAGAACTGAGTCAGAGGATCCTCAAGGAGAGCTGTTCCTTTCTGATCACTGCTTGGTACTCCTTGCAGGCTCCTCCACCGAGGTGAGGGACTCAGCTGGTCCTCATGGGCTCCCCATCACCCTGGGTACCAACCAGGAGGGCACCCAGCACAAGGCTGCCCTCGCCACCAGCTGCCCACGAAGGCTTCATGCTCAGGCATCTCCTTTTGCCAGTGAAGGCTATAAATAAACACTCCAACAGTTGCTGGAGAGAACTTGTGTTGCTCCAGATGTTGCCTGGCTTTGCCATAGCAACATCACAACAGGATGTAACATTCGGCCACAACAAGAACCGCTCGGTAAAGAACAAACTTTCAATCATAACAAGAACAAATAAAGACACACAAACTCACCAGCAGGCACAGGGCACCCTCCGGCCACCGCACGGTCCTGTCTCGTGGTGCTGAGGCTGTGGTGGGATGTAAGGCACTTCATTCACAGAATCATGGGATGCTTTGGGTTGGAAGGGACCTCAAAGCCCACCCAGTTCCAACCTCCCTGCCACGGCCATGGACACCTCCCACTGGATCAGGGGGCTCAAAGCCCCATCCAGCCTGGCCTTCAACACCTCCAGGGATGGGGCAGCCACCACTGCTCTGGGCAACCTGGGCCAGGGCCTCCCCACCCTCACAGGATAACATTTCTTCCTGATACCTCATCTCAATCTCCCCTTTTTCAGCTGAAAACCCTTCCCCCTCATCCTATCCCTGTACTCCCTGATCATGAGCCCCTCCCCAGCTTTGCTGGAGCCCCTTTCAGTCCTGGGAGGCTGCTCTAAGGTGTCTCAAGAGTCTTCTCTTCTCCAGGCTGGACAACCCCAACCCTCTCAGCCTGTCCTTGGAGGGGAGGTGCTCCAGCCCTCAGATCAGGTTCGTGACCTCCTCTGGACTTGCTCCAACAGCTCCATGAGCAGAGCATCCTGTGCTGAGGACTCAAGTTTGTGGTCTGAGCATTGAGAACTTAGCTGCAAGGGCTGGTTCCTGCCCAGGTCCAGCTGAGCTGGAGCTGGTGAGGGTGTGCAGCTCCTTGGGGCAGCCACGCTGAGTACCAGGGCAGGGAGGCAGTTACACTCGACTGATGGGTGACAGGCAGCTGCCAACTCCAAGCCAAAACAACTCAGAACCCCCCTGAAAAGCAAATATTTCTGGTGGGGGTTAACGACTCTTTGAGGCAATTAGCAAGTGTGCCAAAGCTGGATGGAGAGCGTCCCCAGCCTGCGCGTTGCTGCCCTGCCAAGGTAAACACTGACACGTTCCTCCCTGAAGCAGCTCCGAGAGCGAGAACGATCCAGGCAGCAACAAGTCTCCTCACAGGCACCCGAGACCGATGCTCACTGTTTGCCTTTAAAGGCAAAATTTGGTGAATGCCCGGGCAGGGTTGGTCCCATCTCGGGTGGATCGTGGGGTGGCAGCAGGATCGGCTCCAGGCAGAAGGGCTGCATCGCAGGATTTAGCTCCTCTGCTTCCAACCCGGGGATTTGCTCTTTGGAGCAGACGACAGCGCAGGTCTGTGGGAATTAAGAAGCCCACATTGCTGTGGGAGCACCAAGCCCCTCTCCAGACCAGCACTTGCCCATGTGCTGGGTGGGGAGGGCTCAGCACGGCGCAGGCGTTGCTGTCACACGAACAACTGCTCCGCTGCCAACATCCACTCGGTGCTGGGGAGCGTGTGCTGAGATGCCAGCAGCTTCTCCTTAAACCCAGCCTGGGGTCTCCAGACAGGGGCTGGGTGGAGAATTGCAGATCTCAGCTCTACTCCTGCTGCCAGGAATGAAACATATTTCCATTTTGTTCCTTTTTCTCCTTAAAAAACCTGCAGGTGAGCCCGTGCCGTGGGGTTTGGATGCATTCCTGTAGCCCTCACCATCCCCGCAGGAAAGCTGAACCACATCCAGCAGTGGAAGGACACCAAAGAGGGACAAAGTCATCTCCCAATCTGGCCTTCAGGGGAGGCAGAAAACAGGCAGCATCCCAAAAATAGGGGAGCAGAGCCAGGACAGACAGGGCAGGTGCCCATGGGAACCAGGCTTCTTTCTACCCCATCTCACCCCAGCCTGTTTCCCACGGCCAGGCCAATCCTTCCACCCCCCCAAAAATGCTGCAAAGCTCAGCTGTAAAGGGAAAACAAAAAAAGTTTATTTTTCTCACGAGAAGCACATAAAATATACAGTACATGTTTACAAACCAAAGTAAAAAATGAAAGTGCAATCTGCGTCCCCTCCCGCCGATGTACAGTACAAAAGATACCGTGGGCTTAAATATAAAACCAGGATTAAGAAATACCGTGAAATAAAAGGAACACACACTGGAACAGCCACACGTCACTCCCCCACCCCCCTCCTCTCTGGGGCTGTGGTCCCAGTCTAACCAGTACGGTCTCGACCTCCCGAGCTGAGAGCGGGTGATGGGTGATGGGGGATGTGGGACATGACCGAGCCAAACAGCACCCTCACGGAAAGGACAAGCAGGAGGACAGACCCACAGACCCACAGACCCACAGACCCACAGCGCCTGGACGGGAAATAAGGTGCCAGTTTTGTGCATTTCAGGTTTTCTGGCAGAACGGGACTGGGTTTGGATTCAACCCGCTGAGCAAAGCGTGGCTGGCGGTGGGTGGGACATCTCCCTGGACACCCTCCTGCCTGGAATTCTGCAGGAATGCATAGATAAACGGGCGCACTGGGAGCAGCAGCCAGCACGGTGGTGTCCCAACACAGCCCTTTGGGTTTGCCACGCACGGAGCGGACAGGGAGCAGCGCTGAGCTCAGCGGGACCAGGTGGGCGATGCACAGGAGGAGCAACGGTCTCACTGCCACCAGAAACACCAAAAGCACCAAAAGAAATGAACAGCAACCAGCAGAGTAGAACAGCTCAGCATGAATACACAGTATTTGTAAACTATTATTAAGGCACTCAATTGGAAAAGAACAATTACAACACGGGGGAAAGGAAAACCACATCTACCTTCTCATGCAACAAACCTAACAAAGTCTGCAAGCACGGGTTTGGCTACAAAACCCTCTGAAATGGCACGCTAGTGCTTCAGTGCATGTTGGCTTTGAGACCGACTCCTGCTAAACCGTGACTCTGTCCTGACAGCATCAGAATGGAGCCCCGAGCCCGAAGAGCAGGGGTGGGTCCAGCGAGAGCTGAGCCCAAGCGACGGGCAGGGACAAGGCGGTGAGCGCTGAGCTGTGCCCTGGGAAAGCAGGGCTTTGCACCCAGCAGAACTTGGCAGGCACTCAAGAAAACAGGAAGGAAATGCATACGTTCACTTGCACCTGTTAACGGAATCTTTCTGATTTTATTCAAATTGGACTCCTCCCGAGTTCCTCCCTCGGCCGGGCAGCACTGGGAAAGGTGCTGGGGTAACACACAGCGGAGGAAAATAACGGTGCCAACGGCCCTTGCAAGCCAAGGCTGATGATCAAACCACGCCAGGATCAAACCTGAGCAACAGAGGTGGGCAGGAGGCACAAAAGCCCTCCCAGGTGGCTGCTCCAAGCCCTGCAGCCATCGAACAACCCCAGGGCCTCCTGTGCTGCTGTCTGCTCCCTGCGTAAATCGGACTTGGTGTAAACAAGGATAGGAAAATGATGCAAATATAGGAAACATTGCAGTAGAGACTTGCATGTGCACCCACCATGTGCTGACACGGGGTAGAGGGTGTTTCCTTCCTATTCTGTACACGGCCCAGCTTTTTCTCAGCCCTAAAAAGCAAAAGCTTCTGCCCACTTGTCCCCTCATGCAGCGGCTTTTGCTTCAAACCAGCATTCCCAGGTGAAAGAGGAAGCGTGCCTTAAGCTAAAGATGCTCACATTGCACTGAGGACTCTCCAAGGAGGGACATTTATTTACTGATTGCCAGTCCCCATAATTCCTCACCCTGTTAACAGAAAAATGTGGGGTCTTATGCTTAAGGAAAAAAAGGAAAATGCCAGGCATTTAGGGCAGTAAAAAGCCTGGCTCCCTTTCTCAAGACAGTGATTTTGGATTAATACAGACACAGGCTCTGAGAACGACTGCTCCAGCCCTGCTCCCTCCACACCTCAGGGAGAGGATTCACAAGAATGGCGTTTGATGGAGATTATAAATGTGGAAGAGCTGACAGTCACAGCCTGGTTGCTAAATACAAACCCACCCATTTGCATCACTGACCTCCAAAGTCTGCTTTGCTCCACACACCTGCTTTAAAAATATCCCCCTGAATACACCCTTTCAGGTGGGACTCAGAGCACCGAGGTTTGGAACAAGTCCTCTCCACACTTCTCAAACTCCTCCCTCCTGACCTGGCCAGGGTACCTGGCACAGAGCAGTCCTGACCTGGCTGGCTGCCCAAAACACACAAAGAAAATGTTCATTTCAGTGGCCTGCTGCCTCGTGAGCTTCTCCCACAGCAGGGCACCGAGAACCGCCCTCCAGCGTGGGACGGGATGCGCCTCCTCGGCTGCGATCGCTGTGGAGGTGCAGCCCCTGGTGCCCTCCCTGCAGGTCACCCCAGCCTTCCTCAGAAAGGACGTCTCACCCACTCCCTCTCTCTTTGGAGTGAGCCCGTTCTTCTGTTTGGCTGCTCTCCCTGAAGGACTCACTGTGCCCCCAGAGCAGGATTTACACCTCTGTCACCCCTGGCAGGAGGCTGATGCAGCCCTGCGAGAGCTGGGACACGTACACCCTGGCTCCCTGCTCTGGGGCCACCCAACCTCCTGGCACCCAGCATAAATAACCCCTGGGTTTCACCAACAGCTTCCCAGGCTGCTGCCAATCCAAGGGCTTGCCAACCATTCTACCAAACCCAACATCAATAACCAGAAAAGACACAGGTTTGCCTATTGCCTACTGGGATTTCAAACGCGTGGGACACCAGGAGAGCTGTCCCCTCCACGGCCATCTCACCACCAACAGCCCGAGAAGAAGGGTCCCCCAACACAGGATCCACGACACCAACACGGCATCACACAAAGCTTCACGAGGGTCCACGGTCACTTACTGGCCAGGCTTGTCATTAGCACTGGGACATCACAAACCACGACGACAGCAAAAACACCCAAAGCACAAGAGGCCTCTCCACGGGAGCGCAAGCCGGCGGCAGCGACACGGTTTGGGTGTCCCTCCAGCACCAACGTGAGACTGACAATCCACCCGGCCACGCAGCCGGGACGGAGACGCCAGCGGTCACACAGCCAACACTACACATCTCAACGCTCCACTCCACAGCCAGGTCACCTGGGGCCTCTGTCTCCACACTCCTTCAGGCCTCTACAGTTAACACCTAGGGAACACCTTCAAACAACGGGAAGCACTGTGGGAAAAGCCTTTTTAAAAACCCCATCCAAACAAACAAACCGAGACTACAAGTCAGCAAGAACAGAGGTAGTGTTGATGTTACCATTTTAAGGATTTTTCACAAGTGCCCTGTTTTACACAGAGACTCGTGTTCATTCTGTAAAAAAAAAAAAGTCATGACTGATTATTTTGTTGTCTTTGAAACAGAATATTTCAGCATTTTATATATATAGATAGATAAATAGATATTTGCATCTATCTATATATACCCACACACAGAAACACATTATTATACTTGGCAAACAGCACTAGGAATAGCATCCTGCAGGACAACAGGCAATCCACACACAAAGTCCTCTTCTAAGCCATGCAATACAGTTTATTTTCCCTTGTGCCATTCATCATGACCCATTATGGTTCTTTTTCTTCCCACTTCGAGTACAAGGAGGGGAAGAAGAGGTGGCATCAGATGAACTGCAAGTCAAGATGATGAAACTGCATTGGTGCAATGAATAAATGCCATAAACACTCCCCCAAACCACCCCCTCCCCCCAGAAGGCATCAACTTTTGCCCATCCAAAGCGTGTTCTTCAAGTTTCCGACCGGCTTCGCTGCCAGTTTGGAGGTGACATCAGCACTTCTCAGCATGGACTGTGGCTCACAGAGCATGGAAGACTCGCTTGAAACGGCCTCTTTTGAGTCCGTTATGGTTGACACATCCATGTCACTGGATAAGTCCTCAGAGGACAAGTTAAGACATCCCAGCTTGGCGAGAGAATTGGATCTTTTCAGGGGAGAAGACACAGTCAAGCCAGCGAGCCGCAGCCTGGTCTCAATCTCCTGAGTGCGCTGCTTCACCAGGCCGGGCTTGCCCCGCACGCTGTGGATGCTGTCACTGCTGGAGCTCCGCGTCAGGTTGGAGCTCCGGGAGGACGAGGGAGTGTAGCAGATGGTCTTCAGGAAGTCCTTGGTGAAGCTGCTCGTGTGCTCCAGCCGACACGTGACAGGCGTGGAGGTTTTCTGCGAGATCCCCTCCAAGACGCGTCTCACCTCTAACTTCTCCACCTCGTTTTCTGCATCCTCAGGTATCGTGGGTGCTGCTCCCAGAAGAGGCACGAGGCTGTGATGTGAAATCAAGTTCTCGCTTCCCTCCACAATGCCGGAGTCGACTCTGCTCAGGGAGCTCTCCCTGAGCAGCGCCGAGGTGTCCGAGGGCAGGCTCTTGAGCCGCTCCAGCTCTTTGGTGTGCTTCCTAACCAAGCCTGCTTTCTGCAGCTGAATGAGAGACTCCTGATGCTGCATCAAGTAACTGTTTGCACTTGGCTTTTCCAGCTCTTTGCTGAACAGGTACTTCAGATCCTTGGTGGGTTTGCCATCTTTCCTGGCTAGAGGCTCTTCCTTCACCACTTCTGTGTTAAGGAGGTTCTTGTCACAGTGCGAGTTTCTCCTGGGCAGCAGATTCCTGACCGGGGTTTTTGGTGCATCTTTTCCTTTCTCCAAAATGCCGCAGTGTTGATCAAGAGATCTGCAAGTGCCACCCTCCAAAGCACCAGTTCCTGCCGACAGAGGAAGCGGAGCCTCGTTATTTTTAGTCCTGATTGCTTCCTCTGAGTGTGCCTTGCTGGGGAGGTGTTCCAAGTTGGAATTGATGTGGGAGAGGAGGGCTGGCTGCGTGCAGATGGTGGTGCTGCGACGCGCAGTGCCGGGGTTCAACTTTTCACACTGCTCCCCAAAGGACTCAGGAGACAAACCGGCCGAGGAATACATGCAGTCAGTGCAAGACTGATAAGGAGGCTTCACTTTACTGAGGATCCCAAACACGGCATCGTGCTGCAAAGAAGAAAACAGGTACAGATAAACGTGCGCCGAATGGGACATCAGCCCCCAGCAAGAGCGAGAGGCACAGACCACAAGATCTATTTACAGCCAAGCAGATTTGAAACAAAGCCCATTTCCACTTCCCTTAAGGCCCTGCAGCAGGAACAAAAGCCACGCACTTTCTCAGCAGACAGAATCTTCAATGGAAGAACACCTACCGTTTCAAGTGATGGTCATGCAAGCAAGTTGCCCAGAGCAGTTTACAGGGCACTCGCATGCGTGTGCTCTCTCTCTTGGGCATCTAAATCCATAGCTTGGGCAAGCAAAGCCATGTTCAGAAGCACTTCGAAAAGGAAGAAGCTCATCATGGAATGAAAGGCTTTATCCAAGTCAAATGAAACTGTGCTATGAAGATGAGAAGAGCAGTAGAGTCAGCCATGCTAATCACCTACATTTCAACTCCATACGCACCTCAAAATCCTCTGGGCAACTCCTTTTGCTGTTGTTGTTGTTCAAGTTCTCTCTATTAAGCCTGCTCTCCTCCTTGTGCATGGACAACCGCCGCTTCCATTTCTCCATTGGATTTTCCTCCCTGACACCGTCCTCCCCTGCGTCCCCAGGGCCCAGCACTCTCCTCCCCTTCCTGGGGCTGAAGTCCAGTTTCTTCTTCACCTCCTTCTCGCTGAAGCTGCTCAGCTCAGCCAGCGGCTCCGCTGCCTTCAGGGCTTTCACGGTCTCCAGCAGCCTCCCCTCCGAAGGTGGAGGCCGTCCCACCAGCGAGGCAGGGCGCTCCACCAGGGCATCCTGCTCCAGCTCCTCCACGTGGAAAAAGCCCTCCCTCTCACTGGGAATCTTGTTCTCCAGCAGCGTGTCCGAGAGGCGACGGAAGCAGTAATTAAAGCCCACAGAGACTTCTGTGCCGGCGCGGTTGTCCAGGAACGCTGACTGCGAAGGCGTGTCCAGGTCAGCCAGGCGGTTTTCTAGGTCGATGTCCAAGCTCTCGAGTAAGAAGTCATCTGACCCCGTGGTGCCATCTGTGTTCTGGGGTAGGTTGCTCTCTGCCTGCTGCCTCCACAGCTTATTGTGGCGCTGCTTGCTGGGGGAGAGGACAAAGACACAATTGACCACTGCGGAACTGCAGGATGTTCAGTTCCAGGAACGTTCATCCCTTTCCACAACTTGGAACTGAAAGGCTGAACGGTGGGTCCAGCCTGGCAGTCCCACATGGACAAAACCATCTCCAGCATCAGGATTTTGTCCCTGCTGCTTGCCCACTCCAGACTCTCCTTGGCCCAGCACACTCACAGCACTGGATCCACGATGGGAACAGTCCTTGGGAGAAGTCCCTCAGGGCAGAGGAGCACAGAGCCCTCTGTCAGAGCAAAACCACTCTGAACCAACATCTCTGCACGTCTCATGGCACTGACCCTGCTGAACTACAGTGAAAACTTTCCTCCTCCTCCCACAGCAGCAGAGGCCAAGTGGAGCATGCAGAAACCTTTATTAGATACCACTGAGCTCGCAATGACAAAGACTTGTGATTGGCACGGTCACCCTGAACTGCAAATGATTTGCCTCCAGCACTGCCTGAGCTCAGTTCTGCTTCATAAAACAGGAACAATGTTTTGCTGAACAGTCCTGGCTGCTAAGAAATAAGAACATGCTTCCCAAACACAGAGAAACCCTCACTGAATTAAACCAGAGCAGATCTCCCTAGAAGACAGCTAATTTCCATCCAGGGAGGCCTGGCATAGGAAAGGTTTAGAAAAACACAATTAGCCCTGGCTTCTGCACTGCCCTTCTAAAGAGGACCCTGCAGACTGCAGCACCACACACATTCTGCCAGTGGCTTGGAGCACATCATCGACAGAAAAACCTATTCCCTGAACAGAACTCCATGGAGATCGATTAATATTTTGTGATACAAAAGCATGAGAGGTTGCCTATGATTAATATTATTATTTAAGCTGAAAGAGGGGAGATTGAGATGAGAACTTGGGAAGAAATGTTTTCCTGTGAGGCTGGGGAGGCCCTGGCCCAGGTTGCCCAGAGAAGCCGTGGCTGCCCCATCCCTGGAGGTGTTCAAGGCCAGGTTGGATGGGGCTTTGAGAATCCTGATCCAGTGGGAGGTGTCCCTGCCCATGGCAGGGGGGTGGGACTGGATGGGCTTTGAGGTCCTTTCCAACTCAAACCATTCTACGAGTCTATGACCTCCTTTATTTCCTGCAAGTCTGTTCATCGTGTCACCTTACCTCGCATCCAAAATGCCTTCATATTCCAAAAGCTGTCTCATGAAGCCTGCATTTGGTCTTGCAATGCTGCGTTTTTGCTTCACATAATTATAGGCCTTTTCCAGCGACCACCCGAACTCCTTCATCGCGTACGCGATAACAGTAGACGCCGAGCGGCTCACACCCATTTTGCAGTGCACCAGGCACTTGGAGTGATTCTTCCTGCAGAAGGACAAACAGGAAAACGTCTCATCTTTCTGGTTATGGTATCTGTTGTTACCATTTCACATGGTGGAGGGACAGTTCTTCATCCTAACACCTTGCCCTAACACCACAGCCCAGGAGGTGAGAGATGGTTTGGACTCAGTGGGCCACGAGAAGAATCTCTCTCCAGAAAAGTTGGGAGTTAGAGGAGGGCAGCTTCAATTGTGGTGCCATTTCAGAGACCACCATGGAGTCTCCTGTCTTCCTGCCTTTGGATGGGGGAGCAAGAGTCTTTGGATGGGGGAGCAAGAGTCTTTGGATATAGGGATAAACAGGAACAACCTGAGTGTAAAAGCCCAGCAGAGCTTGATGGGCTTTGTCACCCTCTTGTCTGCAGACAGCTGGGGTTCGTCCAACAGATACAAGTGTTGGAGTCTTTCCAGAATTCCTTGAGAAGAGGAAATGTCCTCATTTCCTTTTGGAAGCAAAATGAAATAATAATAATAAAACCCAAGACAGACTCCGACAGGTTAATGTGAGTATGGGAAGAGACAAGGTACAGGGTGGTTCCAAGGACACAGAGAGCTCCTGGCAAGCGCAGGAACACGAAAGCCCTGCTGCCTCCACATGGTGTCGGGGAGGGCCCAGCTCCACGGTGGACGAAGCGTGCAGGGCAGGGTCAGATGTGCTCCCACGCCCCGTGGTGTCTCCAGCCCACTCACTTGGCCTTGTTGATGAAGTGATAGGCCTCGTTCCAGTGAGCCAGCAGGTCCGTGGTCTCCTCGTCGTACACTCGGATGTTGTGATACGCGAACAGGCCAGGGAAAAAGTTATCGATCTCCCTGGTGACGTTCAAAATGTAGTCAATGCTGTGGAGAAGGGAGGGAGAGAGAAGGGGAACTGTCACGGTCAAGAAAGGGAATTGGCACCCACTGTGAAGGCCATGAAATCTGACACAACATGAAGTGTAAGACTGAATCTACAGCTCTAATGCCGAAGCCCTGGGCCACCTGCTGACACGTGACATGCATGGCTTGTCCATTCATCCATCCCATCCCATCCCATCCCATCCCATCCCATCCCATCCCATCCCATCCCATCCCATCCCATCCCATCCCATCCCATCCCATCCCATCCCATCCCAAGTGTCAAACAGCTCTGGGCACAGGAGGGTGAAGTTTGTGTTATCCCATCTACCCAGGCTTTGTAACCTCATCAGAAACTCCTCGCTGTGTGCCACGCGCAGCTCCTGGGATGCTGACAGAAGAAAAGTGCATTGGCTCCAAGTGATTTGATTGGGCAAGAGCTGGGAACACAACCTCCTCCCTGGAGGTGTTCAAGGCCAGGCTGGATGGGGCTTTGAGCACCCTGATCCAGTGGGAGGTGCCCATGGCCATGGCAAGGGCTTTGAGGTCCCTTCGAACCTAAACCATTCCATGATTCTATGAATCACAATTTTCAACTACAGGCTTGAGCTGCAAACCCATCAAACCCATCCTTTTCTCTCCTTTCTGACCAAAAATATGAAACAAGAAGCACGTGGCATCTCTCTTCTCCTGCCAAAAGTTACAGCAGGGTTTACAATGTACCCAGGGAGCACCAATGCCCATATTGATTTATCACTCAGGCAAATCAAGGACACAGCATATTTGTTTCAAAATTTGTCCAACTTTGGCTTTTAGACACCGTGTGTCGAGATGCCTTCCCTGCAGATCAGAAGCATTAACCTGCTGGTTGATTTACTTGTTCAAAGATGTTCAGGCATCTGTTCCCAAGGGCTTCAAATTAAACATTTTTAGTCACGCTGTTGAGCAATACTTTTCAGTTTCTCACATCAAGGTTGCTGTATGCCTTGGGCAAGCAGCAAATATTTATATGCAAACTCCTCACTCGGTCAGAAAGTGTGAAAGGAAACCAAGCCAAGAAGTGGTGCTGAGATGAGAGTGTGGTGACAGACAGCCCTGCAGCTGCCTGCCCGGGCAGGTGAGGTGGAGATGGCTCACCCACAGGAAGTTCTGCTCCATTTAGACAGAGCTTTTTCCTAAGCTTAGTGCTGTAATATTTGCTCTTCTGCAGCCTGCAGGAATTCACACCTGACACAACAAGATGTATGGCAGCTTCATGAAGGGCTTCAGAGATCTTGATGTACTTCACAAACGAGAAGTTTTGTTATTTCCACTCAAGGTGTGACCGATAGAAATTACTTAGGAAAGATCTCTCTACCAGGGTCTTGACAGTAAATTACCCACATCGCTGGGAACGGGCCCAAACACATCCCTGCAGCCTACAAATGGCATATGTCACCTCAAGAGACCTGAATGCAAGTTAAAGACAAATGACTGGAGGTTTTAGAGTGTCTCATGCTGGTGCTTGAATGGTGCAGTACTCACCCTGAGCCCTGCAGCTCCTCCAGGTTGGAGGCGTTCCACTCAGATCCCTGCAACAGCCACAAAACATGGTTTCAAAGGAGCCCAAGACCCTCCCTCTTTCCTAAGCTCCTGAAATCCCCCAGCTTCACTGAAATATTGGTCACAGCCTCTGAAACAGCAACACAGCACCAGGGCAGGCAGCACTGTGGCTCAGCACAGAGATGTCCTGTCAAGCAAGGACCACCTGAAGGTGGGGACAAGGGCATTGCATCCTCACCTCGGGAGTTCTCAGCCAGCACGTGACAGCAAATCACTGTCTTGGTCACTCTGGAGTTTTAACCAGTGATAAATAGTGCAGGGAAGCAAAATGATTACATGTGGTATGGCTGGGATCACAGGTACATGAGAAGTGAGGCAAATCCTGAAAGTTGTGGGGGTGGTTACACCTTGAATCCTCCCCATACGTGCTAAACAGAAAAGTAAAATAGGGTTTAAAAAGCAGATTTTGCCCTCAAACATGAGCACTTCCTCTGACTGTCTCCAGAAAAAAAAAAAGACCCAAACATAAAGGGCACAAACGTTCATCTCAAGTCTTTGTTCCAGATGGCAGTGACCGGTTTTGCTTGGAGTACCATCTAGTGGCAAAAGATCAGAGGAAACAGAGTGTTCTGTGCTTCTACACAGGCTGGGACAGCCCATCACCTTCAGCCCGATTCTTCACATAGTTCTGGCCACGCCTGCAGAACCACAGAGGCTCAGTGGAGAAAAACAAAGCAGTGACCCTGATCAGACTCACAGAGCAAACGGGGCAGCACCCACAGCCACGGCTTCTGTTTGTCTTAAAAAAATCTCCATTGCTAGAAATACAAAACAAATGTGCACAGAGAGAGCTTGAGTTATGCCATGGTATGACCTGAACCAGGATCAACCCGCCAGGAAAGAACCATTACAGCAAGTGCCAGAATTAAGAATGCAGCTAGAAAAAAAAGGGCTTTTACAAATAATATTGGGCTGCACAAAGGGCAGGACAGCAGCTGCACCTCTTGCCCACGCTGCACAAGTCAGCCTTGACACCAAACCCAGCTTCCACTGAGTCCAGCAACCCATCAAATCACTCCCACTGAGCCTCCTGCTGTCCTGGAGCTCCTAACAGGGCAGCTTACCAGATACAAGTGATCAAAAATCAGAGACGGTTTGTCCATCTGACCCAGGATAAGCAGCATCTCATTGTCTATAAATTCCTTGAATTCCTTCAAGTTGCAGTTCATGTGTTTCTCCAGCTCATTTCGTATCTGCAGAGCAGAAAACAAAAGATGCCACCTAGAATCACATCTGTTCAATAGAAACATTTGTTGGCACTCCTCTGCAAAACACTTTCTGTACTTCATTAAAAACAGCAAGGGGGATTTGACCTTTTGGAGACAAGGAACCTCCCTACACAGCATCTCTCTGAGTATGCCAGGCCCCTGGATTTAAGATCTGTAAATGAACCTTCAGATAACATCTGAGTACAAACCCCCCATATTTTGGGGTACCTGCTGCTTAAAAACAATTCCAGAGATAAAATCCAAGACCTTGGAGAGCAGCTAACGAATAAATGTGAAACCTGTTAGAAGCAAGGACTGGATAATGACAGCAGTGTTGTTGAAGAGAGATTTCCAGTGCTCTCTTTAAAACACCAGGGCACAGACCTGCCCAGCCCTCGCTGCACCTCGGCTTCAGGAAGGTGCATTGCAAAGCAGCACAACTTTGTTTAATCCACCATGGACAACGGCTGTAGCAAAAATCAGAGTTAAGAACACATCCACAGACAAGTTCTCAGCCTATAACCAGCGATGCTGCTGTTGCACAACAGGGTCTGAACCCTCCTGTGCGATGCTTTAGGAAGGAAAGCCCTGCGTGTTAACAGCCTCCCCTGAAAAACAAACAGAAACCCAACCCAAAGGAACTATTGCCATTTGCTCTGCTGATGTCTGTGCCGTGGCTGGGTGTATTTACAGCCTGTGGGATGGATCCAAACTACCTTTAGCCTTGACTTGTGATTTTCCATCCGTAATCTCACCAGCAAAATGCTGTCTGCAAGCCCCTCTGACGTTTGATCAGGAACAAAGATAAAAACACCTCAGAGTGAAGCTGACAAGGAGAAAGGAAGGCTTATACTTTGCTCTGCACTGTCCATAAGGAAGTGAAGATGAGGACACCTGTCTAACACAGCTGTGAGACCTCAAGCCACCAACTCTGTCTTTGAGGGTGCTGCCTTTGCTTGCGTAATCCACAGGGATGCAGTGGGGAATAAGTGTCTGTGAATTCATTGCTTGGCCATGCCTACATGGGCTACAACCAATGTGCAACACAGGCATCACCTCTGATGGCACTCTGCTGGCAAAGAACTGGGCACTCTGCACTCAAAAGTCACATCTTTTGTTACTCAGGTCTTGAAAAATACACTTTGATGCTGGGATTACCCCAATTTCCCTGTTGGGGAAACAAGAGGTGGAGCCAAAGAGCAGAGCCTTTATGGAACAGGTGGAAATGCCCACTCAAAAGCCACTGACACCAAGCCATAGGGTGTATCTTGACCAGTGCAGCACTCTCTGGAAAAGGAGTCTAGAGGGAAGAATAAGACAGCAAGAATTTTTATATTTACCTCCTTAGAAGTGACATTTTCCAGGTCTTTGCTCATCATGATGCTCCGGAGTTTGGCTTTAATGAGTCGTTCTGTCCGTTCTCTTTCAGTTGGTCTGAAAAGGAGAAGGAGAGGATGTCTCCAAGCTGGCAGCAAACCCACAGTGCAACTCATACAACTCATACAGAGGAACGGTGGCAAAGACTTGGATTAAAAGCAATTTTTATGAGAAAAATGGAAGAAAACCATTTGAAAAGAAAGGAAATTAGCCACTGGATGAAGAAAAGGGAGAAGGGGACACTTCTCTCGTGACCCAAGCCAACATTTTCTAATAGAATTCAGAACTGACTTGTCAACAAACAGGGCTGGAGAGTCGGGGCGCGTGGACTCCAGGTCCTGCATTGCGTTCCACTCATTGATGCAGCTCTGGTCGGAGCTGATGCAGCTTTCGTAGTACGTGGCCCAGACCAAGGCCATCCCACCTGGGAAGTAGTTGTACCTTCTGGCAACTTCACAGGCTTTATGGAGGATCTGTAAAGCAGACCTGCAAGTTTGGAGAACAGATGTGAGCAGCAGGAACAGACAGAGCAGGATCTGGAAGGTTTTCACAGAGAAAAAAAAAGGGCTTTCAGCGTTGTTTGTAGCAGTTTGCCTTTTGAGAGCAGCAGATTTATCGTATCAGCGCTCAAAGAGGGCACAAACAGCACCTTGGAGGCCTTCTCAGGACCCAGTCCAAGGCAGAGGCTGAAATCTTCTCCCGATTAACAGAGGAGCACAAGGCACGAGTCGCTCTGGGATCTAATCATTAGCTAATTTGTAAAGCCAGACCAAAGCAAAATAAAGAACATGGACAATTTTCAAACCACTTTCAGCAAGGAGTCAAACGCATATTTACCAGCATTCTTGGCCCCTGAAATGCTCCAGGGACAAGGTCCAGATTGGGTCATTTGTTTTTGCAAATTCTAGCATTACTTTTTCCTTCCTTCCCTCCTCTTTTTTTTCTTTTTTCAATGCTCTGCTCCGAAGATGTCATTGTACTGAACACATTCACCACATCCTGGGCTGCCAACAGGAGGGGCTGAGTCCAAAATTGACAGGAACAAGAGTTTCTGTACCAAATCATCCTCAGAGCACAACATCCTTCTGCACATCTGTATCTTTTCTTTATCAGATGCTGCATGGACAGGGATCTCTTGAGGCTCCAACAGGAGCCAGCAAACTGCCCAGGCCAGAGGAGATGCATTTGTTCTGTGTGGGGCTGGGTAGCAGCCTCTCCAAGGAGGAATCTGCTGGCACAGCTGCTGCTGATTCAGTCACCTCTGTTTCAGTGTTTTGGAATCCCTGCACATGGGAGGGGTGACAGGAGCTGAAAGGTGAACACACACCTGAGGCAGCACGGAAAGTTTCCGCGCAGCAGGAGCCCCAGCGCCGAGGCAGAACACAGGGAAAGCCATCAGATTGGCAATGGGTCCCACGACTCCTCCTTCAGCCAGTTAGAAAAACATGCAGAGGAAGGAGAGACTGGGTTTGCAGCCTGATGAATTCAGGATGGTCTTTCACACCTATTCATATCCCCAGTGCCTTTTCCCTTATATTGAAGGGCACAACACTGCTCTGAGAAGAAGCAAGACCCTGGTTTTGGATGGTATTCTTATACTCCCTTTATCATATTGCTACCTGCTGGCACAGGGAAGCAGCATCTCTGCTGCAGTAGTAAATACCAATTATGGAGAATGCTAAAATGCAGTTTGTTTATTCATTTTTCATTTATTCCAGCAATGAGAGTCTCTTTCTTAATAAAGCTCATTATCACATACCACATGGCTTGCACCGACACCGGCTTGAAGATGTGCATTCTCCCCGCGGTGCTCACGCTGAAGCCACTAAGAGAGAGGGGAAAAACCAGTCAAAAATGCCTCTTCTCTGCATCCTGAGCTGTACTCTACAAACAGCTACTGCACAGCAGCTACAGGGGCACTCACAGTCAAAAAGAATGAGGGATGAGAATTTCTATCACTGATTTTCCAACATCCTCCCAAATAGGAATGGCAAGTGGACACCCCTGCCAGGGTGGGCTGCTGGAAACTGGAGCTCCACCCCTCGAGTGGGATTTCAGGAACATTCACTGGGTACCACAGGTTCCATCGAGCAGTATGAGGGCAGCAAGACAAAACCTCACTGTCTGAATAAGAGGACTGCAGCCATGAATCCAAAATTGGAACTTCATTTGCAAGGTGACGGAGAATCTCTCCTAGAGCAGCCCCCAGTAGGGAAGGACATTCACATTTATCCTTTTAATGTGGTTTCTTACCCATCACCATCGAGATGGATTTTAGTATCGCTCCACAGTCGAAGAACCATTCCTATAGTGCAGCTTTTACTGGAAAAGAGATGGTTACACAGGATGTTAAATATAGGCCACAGAGAAATACTGCAGTCACACCAATACCCTAAATTATTAATACTCTTCAATTTTATAGCCCTCAAGTCTTGCTCTAGTAATTCCTGGTAATATCTTAGGCCATTGAATGCACAGCACACGAGGAGTCTGGTGGCTGGAATGTAAAGGTTTGCTCTGATATCAGCAGGATGGTTGCTCCACAGGGCTGGAGAGACATCACAGAAGCAAGAGTCAACATCACCAGCTCCTCTCTCCCTCTCCAGAGCCTGCCAGGAAGTGCTGCAGTGTTTGCCCCACCACCTTTCCTGCTCTCTCGCCCTCACGAGCTCAGTGCCAGGCAGCTCCCTAACAGGACACAGAAGCAGATGGCACTGATCTGGCTGCAGTTGGCTCACTAAAGCCAGACAGAAAGCGAGCATTGGTGGGTGGCAGAGCCCTCCCCAAAGAGGAGCCAAGGGCCCTTTCAAAGACCTGCGTGTTCAGGTTTCATTTCATCACTCTGGCTGGTAGAAGAGACAGAAAGGATTTTACGAGTTTACTTAACCCAAAAGAACATTTTCATTGCAGAGATGCAATCTGGCACAAAAACCATGTTATAATGGGAGCCAGTAACTTTCAAATAGTAAATAATTAAGCTACTGAGATATTAAAGTTTTAAAGGAAATTGGGATGCAAACAGCAACAGGCAGTTAACAAAGACACCAGGTTTTTTGTTCTTTTCCTCTCCTTTTTAAGCCTTCAGCAGCAGATCAAAGGATCTGACAGGGCAGTACGAACACACAGATGAATAATGTGCACATTAGAGCTCTGTGGAAGAAAACACTCTTTATTAAACACATGTAAAAGGAATAAAACCCACAAAAGCACCTGAGTAGTCAAACTGCCAGCAGGAAGAACACTCGCAGCTCAGCTGTGACATTTCAGCCCCAAGACAGCCACAGAGTCCCTCAGTAAAGTCAACTGATTTACCCTTAATTCACAAAAATTTTGGCTTTCAGGGGAGACAGCAACTGGAATCGGGCAGGGAACCTTACAGTTAGGATGGATTTGTCGTAACTTTTCAATCTTTCCTTGTCTCACATCAATGATCACCAGGGGCAGATGACTGCAAGGCAGTTTCAGATCTGAAGATGACGTGGCAGACATTCACTGCTGTCGCACGCTCCGCGTGTCGTCAGGACATGCCACGTCACAGCCTCCTCCGTGACACCGGCAGTGGTAATCCAAGAGCAGATCCAAAAAGCAGCAGCAAAGCCAATGACAACAACCTTCTTAGGAAGGCATGGCTGGGAATTTCCCTACAGGTCTCACTGCAGTGCAGAAGCCACCTCCCTTCCACACGCAGCAAGGGAAACAACCACTAAGGTCTTCCAAAATGAAAACAGAAGTCACACAGGCTGCACCAGCACAACATTGCAGCCTGCTCGACCATCAGAGAGCAGAAACAACTCTGGAAGCTCCAACTTCTAACCCCAGCTCTGCCAAACCAGCCCTGTCTCCCCAAGCCAAGAACTTTTCTGCCTCACTTTACTCACCTAGAACTGGAATAAAGTGAGAGGGGTCTGTGATAACGAATCATTTTGTTTGCCTTTCAAAATATTACATGTTCTCATCAGTCAGACAAAAGAAACAGTTCATAACTGACACGTTTGTTGGTTTTGGAGGTGCCTTTGTATTATTGTTTTTTGATGTTATTTGGCAACGAAGCTCCCCCACAAACAGCTCCATTGCATCACAACACCAACACACTAAGTCTGGTGGGCAGAAGTTCCAGTTTTGCAAATGTGCCTTCAAGAGCATTTTGTAGTGAACAGACTCTGAACTGCTGAAGATGAGGTAGATGCCACAGCCCTACAGATGGACGACACGTGAATGCTTTGCCCACAACTGCCCAAAGAGCTCAGAGATTCCAAGGAGGCTGAAAGCTTTCTGGAATAAAAATCACCCTCTCGTTCTCCTAAGTGGTCAGAAAACTCATCACTTATCTCCTCTCCCTTGCTAGATTCTGCAGATACATGAAAACTACCTGCTGGGAGACAGTTTGATGTTGACAGGCTTTCCATAGAAACCAGCCTGCCTGACTTCCAAGGCCAGCCTTGCCTCACACGTACCTCTCCTTGCTGGAGAAATCCACACCCAGCAGAATATTCTCCTCCGTGTCCTGGCGCCCGCTGCTGTAGACAACCACCATGTACCGGACGCGGTCTGTCCACACGCTTTCCAAACGGACAGCCTAGGAAAAGGTCACCAAGCTCTGCACACCAGCTTTTGAATAATTATTACCTCCGTTGCTGCCTAATAATTTTTTTAAGGTGTAATCCTGCCCCAAAGCTTTATTTACTGCAGTATGAAAGACAGAGGGAGAGAGTCCATCTTCCAGCAAGGCTGGCTGCCAGTTTGACTTGGCATTGGGTGGGGAGAAGATTAGCCTAGATGACCTGTTCCAGTGCAGAGAAATACTGCAAAATGCGACCTGGAGGTTTGTTCTAAAGAGTTTCAACTAGAAAGTTGGTAAAAACATTGGTCATTCACTGAGCTGAAAAGAGAGGCAAACTCAAAGGAGTCTTTCACTCGCCAGCCTTCAATGAAATGCGTTGGTTATGCTGGAGGGAATAACTGACACAGACTTCTTCGGTGACTTTTATAGTCTCTGCAGAACTCTTTAAGCCCAGCCCTAGATGGCTGCAGTTTCAAGAGTGACTTAAGAGTGTCTGCTAGCACGAGCAGGCTCCTGTCTCTTCTCCTCTATTAGTGTTTGTCAGCTGACTGGAAAATTAAACATAACAAACACACATATTTCAGACCGAGCAGTTTCCTGACCCAACTCATTACCTGGACGTAAGGACCTGGGCAAAAGGAGGGGACAGAAAAATACAGTTGTGCTGGCAACCAGCACAGAGCTAAGCTGACTCTGGAACTTAGGATTTGCCAGTGCTTTTTGTGAACCTCTACAGGTCTTTTCCAAATGCCTCCAACAGAAAGGAGAGCAGGAAAATGCATCTTTTCTTACCAGTTTGATCCTGTCTTCACAGCGAAGGAGGTTGATCATCACCTGGAGGTGCTGGGGCAAATCACCTGCAGGGAGAGCAGAGGAATAATCAGAAAGGGTCTCTCGCTGCGCTAAGAATGGGCAAAGTCTTGACCTTTAATGAAACTGGATGCCTCTAAGTCAAAAGCTACCATTAAAGGGAGGACAATTAACTTCACTGGCCCAGAGAACACCAGCAGTGAGCTCCTGGATGAGCATTATCAGGCTGTGGGAGAACTCGACCTTACAGTGTTTGAAAGCTACCAAATATATCGAGACTTGTGACTGGCACAAGGGATGATGCTCTTCCTGTCACAGCATCTTAGAGAAGACAAAGATATGAGCACTGAGGACAGAGGAGAAAGAGGCAGGGGAAACAATTCTGACTAAATAAAAAGGAACAAAGAAGAAAAGAAAAACTTGGCCTTGTGAAACACATTAGCATCGTGGGCTGGAAGGTTTATCTGAATAGGAGAAACTGCTGGGCAGGAAGGGCTGCAGGAGTGGCCTGGTTTGGGTGATGGATCCCATCTACCTCAAAGTGCTGCTCCCGCAGCAAACCCTTGGGCTCTGGAGCAGTGGGTGCATTTCTGTTTGGTGAAAGGAAGCAGAGGGAACAAGGAATCTATAAGAAAACAAAACAAGCTCACATCTAATAACTCAGTAATGCACTCATAACTTTCCATACAAGATAAAATTCCTTCCGTAGGATGTTTGCTGGGTATATGAAATTGCTGACAATTAAAGAAACTCAAAGCCAAGCTTGGCACTCAAACACCCTCTTTGTAGTTGGAGTGTTTACTAAGCAGCAGACACACAGTACCACACTGTGCCTTTCCCACATGCTCCTGCACTCAAAGTGCTCCGATGATCTTATTTTTTCTTTCCCAGTCATCACTTATTCCAAAACCATCAAAGGCAGAAGGCAAGAAAACACTGGGTAGGTAGAATCCACTTCCCTGAACCCCATACCTGCTCACCAATCCTCGTGTATGCTCACCATACAACTCCTGACCATTTCTCCCCATCAGACTGGCACACTGGAGGGGACTTGGGAAGGAAGGACAGCCTGTTCTTAAAGCATGATAAACTCTTACAGGCCAGGCTGCAATGAGTTAACTGAAAAGGAGATTTTCCTGAAACCAGGAAAGGGGATATAAGGAGCTAAGGAATGTATGTCTCTCCAGAGAACCAAATCCTGTTAAAGCATTCTTCGCTCTTAGTGGCAGCATCAAACCAACCCAGCAACAGGTAGCTTCAAAAGAACAAATGCTGGCAGTTGGCACCAAAAGTTCCAACCTTCAGGTTTTTGGAAGCAGGGAGAGCACTTGGAGAAATGTCCCTGCTGTGCTAAACCAGGACCTCAGTAACCACAGAAGAGGTGCTAGAACCCAGTGACTCAGCCCACCCCATTCTTCTCCCCACAGGCCAGAGGGAAGGCAAAGATCAAAGCACTGAAGCAGAAACAAGTGACATTTCTTCATCTGCAGCTGCAGAAAACAGGGATACATGCCCAGCACAGACCTTCTGGCTCAGCAGGCTTCCCTGCCTAAGGAATGCCATGCCGAATGCCATCGTGTCTGCAGAGAACAAAGCTCTACTCCAGCTACAGTTCTGAGATAATGACAAAAGTTTAAACAAAGACTCAATAATTATATGTTCCCATTTGAATCGAGTGGGTTGAAAACCTGGTTTTCCTCAGCAGGTTGTACAAGGCCCGTGGTGAGGAGTCATCTGCCCACCCACGCGTGCCACGAGCCTGCCCGCATGGATGGGAGAAGCAGCAAAGCAAGAGGGAAAAGGAATTTCAGTAGGTGATTTAATCCTCTACCTGCATGTTTGTGAGGGTGCTGGAGACTTCGCTGGCCCTGGGAGCTGTTTCCTTGTTGTAAGAAAAGGGCTGCGCCTTTCACCATGAAAAAGCTCTCGCTTAGGCTGGAAAACAAACGACAGGAAGTCAACTGAAAGGAAATATCAGCCAAATGTGTGCTCGGGTCTGCACGCCTGGGGCAGGAAGGGCTTCTCCACACTAAAATATAGCAGGATTTTGCCCTGGGAAGCTGCTCCCAAAGTCTGATCCTGCCACTTGCACGGCACGGCTGCAGGTTTACTCATGGTTTATTGATGTGTCACTTCCCACCAACATTTTATTACTTGGCCATTGCAGGAGATATTTGCCTGAGCTGTCACAGGCTGAAGATGACTTTATCATTTGATTATCAAATTCTGTAACTTAAACACAGTAGAGGGTAAGACTGGTTACAGGCTTAGACCTGTGCAGTGACTGACGATCAGGTTCCGAGTCAATCAGTTCCCACTAATTTCAGCTCTTGTGATTTCTTTGGAATGCAAAAACAAAAACATGCAACCATCAATTGTCTGTAGGCTTGAAGAGGAAGGGAGGGCAGATGAAACCTGCACATCACAAGAGAAAGGAAACTGCACTGCAGCCTCAGGGGAACAAACAACTGACACAATAGCAAAGGTTTGGCTTTGCTCTGGCCAGATACTGGTGTCCTGGAAGGAAAATGTCCCTGATAGCAGCCAGGTCATGGATACCAACTGATATTTCCAGAGTGAAACAACACCCAAGCCCAGAACATAACTAAAGAGAAGGCTCAACAAAACCAGCAGAGACAACCAGCACCAGCCTAATTACACAGCACCATAACCCACTTAGAATCATGGAATGGTTTGGGTTGGGAGGGATTTTAAAGCCCATCGAGTTCCACCCCCCTGCCATGGGCAGGGACACCTCCCACTGGATCACGAGGCTCAAAACCCCATCCAACCTGGCCTTGAACACCTCCAGGGACAGAACAGCCACAACTTGTATCTGTGTTTTAGAAATATACCGGGATATCAGTGGGAAAGTTAGCGTTTCCCACAAAGCTGCAAATCAACATCTACTGAGCCACCTTTTAGTTGCCCCAGTAACTGCTGACACCGCTTTCCTCCGCCGCTCAAACCATCACAGGAGACATTCCTTGTGACAAAGCCCAATTTTCTGCTGCCCTCCACTTCCAAACATAGACCATCATTAATTACTGTCTGCTCTCCACTAAATATAAATGCTCCACGACAGACTGTGCCACATGGGAGTCACTTATGCTACACAAATGATCCCCCAGGAGTTACTGCTTCCAGCACTCCTCTATTCTGCACTTTATCCGGGGTCTTTGCCTTTCAGTAGTTCTACCTCAGTATTTTTATGAAGATAAAACATGGATTTCACATATTTTCAGCTTTTGCCTTCTCTGAGAACACAGACAAGCTTTTCAGTCAAAGCTTCCTCCATTTCAAACTGAATCCTCAAGGTGCAAAATTTCCAGAAAAAAAAAAAATAGATCTCCTGAATTGGAGATTTCTGTCACTCTTTAAAAGTGAACTAAAATTTTTGCCTAAATTCCAGGAACCACAAATCAGAGATCAGATTGATACAACTCCAGCAGGACAACCACACTCTAATTAAGCCAAGCTTTTCTCTAGCACTCACCACTCGCCCCGTTAGCACGTTGGGTCTGAACACAAGCTGTGCAGAGCTTCCTTGTGATCCGAAACACCGGCTCGGCTCTGCCTGGCACACAAGCTAACAGCAAGAATCTCTGCAAATGGGAATTTGGTTCATTCCATAAGCGAGCCAGGAAGAGTCTGGTTTCCTTCGCACCCCAGATCTCACAGGAAAGCGTTCAAAGAGGCCAGGAGTCACACAAAAGCAGGGACACCACCACAACGTGCAGGATATTCAGTCAGAGATCACACACACATCTGTTTTTTCAGCATGAGGATGGGAACAGGCAGATAAAACACAAGGAAACAACTCAGTATCTCTGTCTCAAGAATGCTGGGAAATATTTCTTTGGGAAAGTGAAACCCCCCCCCCCCCCAAAGGATATTCTTTTATCCCAAATAAAGTCCTGCATGGCATTTCTACAGCAGGAAGAAAAATGGAAGAGAGAGCTCCTTCCCAAAGGCATGCAGCTCCTGCTCACTGTCCACTCGCCTGATGTTCCCCTCTCCTGCAGGCAGGAAATCTTGCAGAAAAAAGCAGAATATTCCCAGTTGCAGGCAAACAAGAAAGCTGTGGTGCAGGAGCAGAAAGCAGTTGCAGGAAAAGGAAAACCCACAGAGCAAAATTTTTGTTATCATGAATTCATCTGCATGGAAATGAACCAGAAAGTAAAGCCAAAGGACCTGTGGAGAGCAAGATTGCCTTTTTTAATAGACAGGCTTGTTTCTGAAATGCACTCTGACCTTACAAAGCACAGCTTGCCCTGACTCCGACTGCCTGTGCCTCCCGACCCGCGCTCCCTGATGCCGCGAAGCTCCCGGTCCCGTATGAGTAGCTCGGTGCGTGCAGAGGGAAAGCCTCCAAGCACCTCGCTGCAAAGGTCCTTTTTTATACCACACTGAAACAACATTACCTGACACCATCCCTTATCTCTGCTCTGGGAACACGCTCCGCTCTCAAGTCACTTCACACAACTGCTCTAAAACACAGCTAACGAAACCAAAGTGAGAAAAAGGCAAGGCACAATATTCCAACCCCGTTTAAAAGACTCTTTTAAGCCCTGCAGTCCCAGTAAACAACTAAACTCTAGCCTTTTTGAAAAAAACACTCCTACAGAACATAAAAATCTCATCATTAAAGAACACTCCCAACTTTTGACCCCCAGCAGCAGTGATAAATGCCCCAGTAAGCAGTTTTGTTAGCAGCATAAAAACGAGTGACTTATACATACTAATTCGGACTGGTTTTCTTTGAACAGCAGAAGCATTGTGCTGGCCCAAGAGTCAGACAGAAGTCAGTAAATTCAAAAAGATTCATAACGAGCTGTAAAACTCACATCCTTTTGCTTCTAAACCCATAAAAAGAAAAAACAAAAAGAAGGCAAAGAAAAGGTTGACCGTATATTCTGTCAGAGCAGAGCAACCATGTCTGTTGATGCTACCCAGGAACTGGATGACTTTTACAGAACACTGTGTCTTCCACTGATATCCTGGCTTGAAAAAGCACTTGTCCTAACATATCCTGATGAAAGAGGGCCATTCAAGAGGGGAAAAAAACAGCTGAGGCTCGTCTAATCATCTCCCTCCTCCAGACTTGTTTGTTTGCTTCCTCCCGCATGCTCTGAAGGCAGCGCAGCTCCGATCAGCACCCGCACGGCGCAGCAGCCCCACGCTGGACACGGTCTGGGACAGGACTAGATAAAAACACCATGTTAACTAATGCCTGCGTGGTGTTTTTACAGTTACAACACTGCATGCCACCACTGTAATATAGATATGACAAAGGCATTAGCTGTCACATTAAAATACTTCTTCGCTTACTGTACAGCTGCCACAGTTTGATTTGTTCTTTCACAGAGTGACTCGCAAGTTACTGAGCTCCTGCTGAACAAGAAAGTCTTTCAGGTGGTTTGGTATTTATTTGTCAACAACTGGCAATAACCACATCCACTAAAGGCATTTTCCTGTAGACCCCTAACTCCTTCTCTAGGCACAAACCATCACCACGTGCTCGTGTCTCACCAGTACCACCAGCTCGACTGGCATGCACAGCACAAACCACCCATTCCTTGGATATCCTTCCAGGAATCCTGACCACTACAGAAGTCACTTCAGGCTCTCAAATAAATGCAGAACTCATGAGTTTTGACACAGCCCTGGGACCCCGGTGCTCCAGTATGGCTGCAGACCAGTCCCCTTTCCACTCCATAACCTCGGCTGTACCAAACTAATGGTATTTATCCCCCAAGAGGGGTAAAAAAGTTGCTTGCAAGCATCTGGGAAATGCCAAAGGTGCCAGTGGGAGGGTACACACAGCTACAGTGCTTTGCTGTCCATAAAGCAGGAGTCCTTCTGCATGGATAGCACAGAGAGGGTGCTTAACAGCCACCAGTATCTTCTGCTTCACTGTCCCTGCTCTCGGCTCCGTGCTGCTCAACTTGAAAAGGAAGTATTTCTTCCCCTTTGGGAAAGCTCCAGAAGAGCATGGCTGCAACACACATCAATAACTGTTGTAGATGTTCAAGAACACAATAGGCAGTGCCTTTTAATCGGTACAAAATGCCACCCTGTGGGTCCATAAATGCCAACAAGCAGTCTCCTAAAAATACTGATTTTTGGAACAAGAGACAGAGCTGCTCGCGTTACTGGAGAGAGAGTGAGCTGGAAGGCAACTGCCAGGCTCAGAACAACCTTCCCTAAGCAGCTCTCTCTGCCACCGTGGCTTAGGCTGTGGTGTGTCCCAGGAACAGACCTTGTGCACCTCAGGTGTTTGAGTCCCCTGGTGGAATGGAAAAGCTCATATAAGACATAACCATCTTGGGGGATACAAGAAAACACTCTATTAGCTCACAGCTCTGTAAGTCATCTCAAAAGAAACATCCATACACAGGAGCTACAGAGAGAAAACCACTTTCCTGGGAAGACACAGCCAAGCCTGAGGTGGATTCAACAGTCTCTCTTTAGTCTAATAATTAAAAACAGTGTGTAGCTACAGGAGACAGAATATAAACATCTGAGTTTGTGTCTGGCTGGGTATCTCTGCTGCCCCAAGGATCATTCGGAGCACGGGATGCCCAAGGACGTTGGCTTATCACCAGACCTGCAACGACTCTCGGGCTTTCTGGAGCCATGAAGAACTCATTATCTTTGTGTTTGTCTGACCACGGCCGAGAAGCCATTTAGTGCAAGTGCTGTTCAGACCTCCTTGCTTGCAGCTCTACTCTTTGAACACGTTTTAGCGCTGAGTTCACAAGTGAACAGGAGCAGACTTTGCCTTTTCCTTAGGGATATGGAGAGCCCTGCGCTCCAGCCAGAGGTTCTATGATCTATGACACCCTCCTCTCCCAAAGAACTAATATTCCAGGTGTCCTTTCAAGATATCTGCTCCCACTTGAAATTACCTCTATTCCTCTTTAGCCTTTTCTCTTGAGCAACTCCCACGCCTGTTACCTGTCCTGTGCTTGTGCAGCTTGGGCTCCATGTTCCAGAAAAGCTCTGCAACAAAGCATCGTTCAAGCACAGCCCATTATGTTCTCCAGGCACTAAATCTCTGTCAAATTAAGTTTCTTAATTTCCCCCTCATTAATGCAACAAAACATCACGATGTAGGGGCAGAGAAGGTCACCCATCCATCAGGACTGAGCCAGAGCACTGGGTGACAGCAATGGCCTCTGGGCTCATGTGGCAGCAGGAACCCCCCTCACCAGAGCATCCATCAACACCAGGGTCAGGATCACGCACGCTTGTCCTGCCCTTGCTACCTGCATGCAGACCACTCCTCACGTGCAGAGGAGCTGCTCCCCTGTAACCAGGTCTGGTTTTCAGACAAAAAAAAAAAAGCAACATTCACTTCTTTCCAATTTGGTTGCAAGTTTACAAAGCAGTGCCTATTGTTTTCTTGGGTTTCACGGCATCTTCTGCTCAAAATGTTTCCAAACTGATAAAGTGAGGAAAAAAGAGGCCTCCCAAGCGCTACAAAACTAAACACACTTCCCTTTTCCACAGCCCCTTTGATAAGGAGGAAGAGAACTGATTGTTTTCCCTTTTCCTTCCCCCTGCTTTCTGCTCAGTCTGGAAAACCCTCACTGTCTCAAGGCAATTAAGCAAGAACATGAAACTCAGTCCTGGAGAGGGGTCTCTCTGTGCACCCCAATGCTGTGGTGCCGCAGCTTGGAGACACAACCGGCCCCCTCGGATCTCCCACAGCCTGGCCAGGCCTGTGGTGGATGGAGGGTGGATCTGAAGGCAGGGCACTGCTGCAGCAAGCCAGAAGCTGGCCATGCAATCACACCAAAATTAGCTCCAGAAACTGAACTGGAAACACGCACATCAAATAGAGGGGAAGATGTAGGGAGAGCAGCAGCAGGAAGGCAAGGCAGCAGCTGCACAGCCCCAGCTTCCCAAGCCAAGCCAACAATTCAAGCACGCTGACCGCTTGCTTTGGCTTGATAGGAGGCACATCAGATAAGGCTTCCTGACCAAGAAAGGGGCCTGCAGAGGGGTCTCAGCAACACAAAACAGCGCCAGGGAAAAATGGACTTCAAAGCTGCTCGCTCACACGCCACCGCACAACCTGAGAAACAGAAATGAGAGCCTTCAAAAGCAGCAGCAGGTCATTTCTCAGGCTTTTATTAACTTTGTGTGTTTCCAGGTGGCCTTTGCTCTGTGTCACACACCAGACACGCAGAGTCCAGCGGCACAGAAGGATTAAATGAAACTGAGAGATCACCTTTACAAACATAGCTGGGAATATTGCCACAACCATTGCTGCTCAACTCAGCCCAGAGCGGGCAGCCACGCAGCAGGAGCAGCACAGACCTGCTCTCGACACACGCAGCACTGCTTCAAAACCAAGCGTCCCTGCAGAAGGCAGAGGCTTTGTGATGTGCTGATAAACTGACCTGTGATCAGAACAGCAGGTGCACAAAGCACCTGTGAAAGTCAGTGGGAGCTGCCAGCACGGCTTGGATCGCGGGGTCTCCCTCTGCCAAAATTTCTGCTGTGCCTCTCAAATGGGGACTGCGACTTTCACGGCAACTTTTGGAAACACTTGTCTACTGAAATACTATTTTATTACAAAAAATGTGAGGCAGGAAAGCTCTCTCCATACTTGTGGCTATGTTAGGGTGCAGCTTTGATTGGCTGTAGAAAGCCATCACTCTCAGACTTCATGAGCTGCAGACAAGTCACCCCAAGAATCATAACATGGTTTGGATTGGAAGGGAACTCAAAGCCCATCCAGTTCCACCCCCTGCCATGGGCAGGGGAACCACTGGATCAGAAGGCTCGAAGCCCCATCCAAACTGGCCTGGAACACCTCCAGGGATGGGGCAGCCACAGCTTCTCTGAGCAACCTGTGCCAGGGCCTCGCCACATCCACAGTAAAACATTTCTTCCTGAGATCTCATCTCAATCTCCCCTCTTTCAGCTGAAAACCATTCCCCCTCGTCCTAACCCTCCACTCCTTGACCAAGAGTCCCTCCCCAGCTTTCCTGGAACCCCTTTCCTTACTGGGAAGCTGCTGTAAGGTCTCTCTGGAGTCTTCTCCAGGCTGAACAACCCCAACTCTCTCAGCCTGTCCTCATAGCAGAGGTGCTCCAGCCCTTGGATCACCTCTGCGGCCTCCTCTGGACTTGATCCAACAGATCCATGTCCTTCCTGTGCTGAGGACCGCAGAACTGAACACAGGACTCCAGATGAGGTCTCACCAGAGTGGAGAAGAGGGGGAGAATCACCCCTCTTGACCTGCTGGTCACCCAAATGTAAGCTGTGAACAACAGCAACAACAGCAAGTCATTCCTTCAGCCACACGGAGAACATCTCCCCTTCCTTGGAGGCAGCTGGGCCACTACCAACTAACGGCAAAAAGTTGCTTGCAAGCCCACACTGAGGGAGATGGGTGTCTTGTAATGCCTCCCGCAGGGGCAAACTTCTCCCCATCTATTTCAAAGGAGAGCGAGGCGGTCAGGCAGGCAGCAAGGCCCGGCAGGCTCCGCTCGCCTGTTTCGAGCAGCGCAGCAACAAAAGGGGAGTCTGAGTGTGTATTGTTTGGCTGAAAGGCGTGGGCCACATCCACAGCACGAGAATGCTAAGAAGGGCTTGAGACACTGCTGGCCATTCACAGCGCCAGATACAAACCCTCCTCGAGCACAAAGAGGAAAGCAAAAAAAATGAAATCAATCATGAAGGCCACAAAAGCTAATTTCCTACCAGAAATAGACTGCTGATGATGTGCCTCCAGCCGCTCCTGCGCACAGGGGCTGCGATTGGGCTCAGCCAGCGATTGCCCCAGCTCCACACAGGGCTCGACCAGGGTGACCACGAACACCCAACACTGGGGTGACCACAGGGACCCCATGCTGGGGTGGCACAAAGCTCCAAGGGCAGAGCATGAACTGGGCTGTGAATCATAGAATGACCCGAGTTGGAAGGGACCCGAAAGGACCATAGAGTCCAGCTCCTGTCCCTGCACAGGACAACTCCAACATTCACACCCTGTGGCTGAGGGCCTTGGCCAAAGGCTTCTGGAATATTGTCAGGCTGTGACTGCTTCCCTGGGGAGCTGTTCCAGTGCTCCACCACCCTCTGGGGGAAGAACTTTTGCCTGATGTCCAACCTAATCTTCCCCTGGCACATCTTCCTGCCATTCCCTTGGGTCCAGAGAGAAGAGCTCAGTGCCTGCTCCTCCTCCTCCCCTTCTGAGGAAGCTCTAAACTGCTATGAGGTTCCCCCTCAGTCTTCTCCAGGCTGAACAGACCAAGTGACTTCAGCCTCTCCTCATACAATTTCTCCTCTAGACCCTTCACCAGCTTTGTGGTCTCCTCTGGACACTCTCCAGGAGTTTGAAGCCCTTTTTACACTGTGGCACTCAAAGCCCACAGGCAACACCACAGCAGCTCCAATAAACCCAGACGAAAGGCAGGAAGATGGAAGCAAACAAATTAGCAGCATTGCTCCCCGTTCCAGCCGACTTGCACAAAGTAAGTTAGCAGAACAGCTCCCAAATGGCCAGGAAAGAGAAAATTCTAGGAATCTCTAGTACTTGGGTGGTGAAAAGCCAAATAAAACAAGAGATTGTTTCGCAAAGAAGAAGAAATCCTTTTTGCTCATCTCATTAATCGCAGAGTTCAAAAAGGCACGAGGCTGCTCACAGCATCGCTCAGCTATGCGATGTGCTTGGATGCAACGAGCGTTTCTGCGATTCCCACCGAAACACGACGTCATGTTTGTGATGGCCACTGTCTCAGAAGGCCAGAGCCAGATCCTCTCCGAGCCCCAGCCTGCACAACAGCCCATCCAGCTGCTATAAAGAACTTTTCACTCGTGCAAGAGCAGTATTAGCCCTACAGAGACCTGCAGCTTGCACGCCCTTGGCATGAGCAACAACATGCTTTTCCAGCCCTCTGCCATGCAGCATCCCAGCGCTCCAAAGGAAACCAGCTATTCCTCAAACACTGTCTCCAGTCTTCCCCGACACTGAAAGACCCATAAGACACCCTATGTTTTCCTAAAAGACACTTTCTGGGATGTTGTTGTTATGTTACTGCCATAGCTGTTCCATGACTGCAGGTAGGGACGAGGACAGACCACAAGCCTGGGGGTGCCAGGGAGGTGTCTCAAAAACAAAGTCCAAGCCCAAGGAGAGGTGGGATGATGCCAGCCCCCAGGCTCCTGCCATGGAGGGCACATCAAAGGCAGAGCATCCCGCCCGCGCTCCTGGGCAGGACCCGCTCCCGCTCCTGTCCTCCTCCCAGCCGAGCTGTCGGCACATCGGCCGATCCTCCTGCATTCCTCCTGTCAACTCATTGTTTTCATCCTTTAAAACTATTTCATTAAGTCACCCCACTTCACCCACTCAGCGGTGTCTCCCGGAGACAGGCAAGAGAAGCAAGTGGAAACTCTCCAATGGTGCCACTGGAGAAGAAAAGGAAGGTGAATAATAGTTTCAAGGATTAAGAAAGCAGTTTCCAAGTGGTGTGCGCGAAGGTCAGGCAGGACACAGACAACAGCAGTGGAAGCGCAACTGAGAACCCTACAGGCAGCGGTGGCACAGCCACCCAAAAAATAGCTGAGCTGCTGGGTTTCAGAATGACTCCAAAAAAGGCAGCAGAGACCAAGGAGCATTTGACACCAGGGTAACGTGCAAAAGTAAAATAAAATACACGTCGGCGGATCACGCCGGGTAAAAGCAGAGTGAGAAAAGTTCTAGCTCAGCCCCGACAGTCGCTCCAGTGTTGAGCTAGACCACAGCCTGCCTTCCCAGCTCCCCTGGGTGTGCAGCCAGCACACCCCAGAAATCAGAGACTGCAGCCAGGGGCAAAGCTAACTCAAGACAGAAAAATGTTGGTAAAAACCTCAGGATTACCCTTTTTCACCTCCACTCCAAACCCATCTTTTAGAAGCAGAATTGGTGTTGCAGAGAGAGGCAGACATTTGTAGTCCAAGGAGTTTTGCCCACAGGCAGAGGTGTCTGCAGGGCTGTGACTCCTGAATGTGACTGTTTGGATGGCAGACAGGGCAAACCAGCAACCTGGCAGCTTTCTGGAAAATCTAAAAGGGACATTTTGTCCCATTCCTTGCATTTCTGGAAGCCTTGGCCCCCGATGCGAAGCCCCAGAGGTTTTCTGCCCAGCATTCAGCAGCACGGATCTCCCAGCAGCCGCCTCCACACACGATCCTTGCAGCAAGGACTTCTTCAGGAAGCATAGGTGAGCTGGTGTGGGTTTGCAGGTCCCTCTGCACAGGGCTCTGTGCCAGCGAGACGAGTGCCAGGCACAGACTCCGGGTCCTATACCAAACGTTACATCAGTACCAGGACTTTGGGGAGAATTTGATGCAATGGGCAAATTCCTTGACAGCCCAATGACAAAGACCAGCTGAGGTGGGTACACAGCGCACCAGGAGCTGCTCTGCAGGCATGGTTTGTGTTCCTGCTCCCATCCCAGAAAGGGCACAGGGAAACCTTTGCACTGCAAGAATATTTGTGCACACAAGCAGCTCCTGCAAAGCCGTAAACCACGGCCAGTCCACACCCTGGTTATGGACATTCCCACCTTACGTCACGGAGAGCTCAGGCAGAGCTGTCTGGGCTGCACAAACCCAACACCGTGGACGTTGAAAAGGGCAATGAGGCTGGTGAAGGGGCTGGAGCACAAGTGTTATGAGGAGTGCCTGAAGGAACTGGGGTTGTTTAGCCTGGAGAAGAGGAGGCTGAAGGGAGACCTCATCACTCTCTACGACTGCTTGAAAGGAGGCTGTAGTGCGGTGGGTGCTGGTCTCTTCTCAGAAGTGACAAGATGAGAGGAAATGGCCTCAAAGTTCACCAGAGGAGGTTCAGACTGGATATTAGGAAAAATTTCTTTACTGCAAGAGCAGTGAAGCAGTGGCAGAGGCTGCCCAGGGCAGTGGTGGAGTCTCCATTCCTGGAGGGGATCAAAAAACTTGTAGATGTGATGCTTCCAGATATGGTTTAGTAGGCACAGTGGGGTTGTGTTGATGGCTGGACTGGATGTTCTTAAGAGATCTTTTCTGACCTCCATGATTCCATGACTTCTACCTGGACTGCAACTCTAACACTTTTCGAGAGGGAAGGCAAGCTCTGCAGAAAAGAGTCCTTCTGATCCTAGATACACCTAAACAACTAACAGATGCACTTTGCATCCTAATCCATTGCAGGCTGGCTTTATTTTTGGCTTATTTTGCTTTCTGATTTTTTTCGTGCAGTAACAAAGTGCTTCTCCATCAGGAATTCCAGTGGTGCAGAGGGATGAGTAAATGTTTGGGAAACAAAAAATTCCACATTTTAAAAGCAAAGCCGTGACTGTGAAGGTGTTCTGTCCATTTCACATTCTCCAAAAACATCTTAAGAGCACTTGTCAGGCAGACCGCAGCTCTGAGAAATCCCTGACTCACAGATCTTGGCAACCGATTATCAAAGATTAAGGTATCTGAAATCAAGAGGCATTTGGAATCAAAATATTTTCCTGACCCAGCTCAAACACCTAAATAAACAGTAACCACACTGGTCTTTTACAGAAAAAACTGTTCAGTGCAAGGCCAGTACCTTCAACAGCAGGGCCAGTTGTGTTGTGTTTTTGCCAAACTGCTGAGGTTAAATGGAAAAAAGAAGATATTTATATGCAATTCCAGAAAGGGTCTGATCACCACCTCTCCAAACTGGCAGGCCTCCTGCTCTTCCTCTGCCTACAGCCAAGTAAACTCCTCTCGTTGCTCAACTTCAAGTCAGCAACAGTTTCCTGGAAAGGCCAGACCTTAAATAAGTGTCAAATAAGTGCATGCGTCCTCGGCTCCACGGTCTCTGAACGCCCCCACACAACCCACCACAAAATGTAAAGGCCTAATTATATCTCCATCAGCTTCCACAGCCACACCTATGGGCCAGAAAGTTACTGAGGGTCACGAGCCTGTGAATTTGCCTCCCCATTGTACGGAGCACGCTAAGGCAGGATGCTGCAGCCCTGCCAGGATGTGATTCAGCGTCCTGTTTTGAACAGTTAATAAAGTCAGCAACTTCTGCCCCAAGATCTCCCACCAAATAACTGGGAGACAATAAATACTACAGTGAGCAGGAGTTGTCAAGTAAGTAATGAGCTGCTGGCCCCACAAATAAATCCTCAAGGCTGTCCCGGTGTACCCAGCCCTGTGCACCTTCCCAGGATATAAACATGGCCACTCAGAGCTGTGGAGATAAGCCACTCAGTGCTGCCACTGGCAAAAAATGTTCAGAAATGCCTAAAAAAAATTAAAGATCAAGGTGTTAATAAATAATTTTTGGTGCATTAAATTGTAATATCCAATAAAGTGTAAAGTTTAAACATTCCCAGCTGCAGTGGGCACTCAGGGCTGCACAGAGCAAACACAAGGCTGCAAGGAGAAGAGCCAGAACGATGGGCTGGGGTTCCACAACTGAAGAATCCAACTGTAAAGCCAGCGAGGAACCAGGTTTGTTACAGGGATTTTAACCAAACAGCCTCCCTGCAACGAGGACACCTCAAGGTCCCGTGGGTGCGCTGCATCTTTAGGGAAAACAAAGGGGATCCAGACACAGCATCGGCATTCAGGAAGGAAGATTTCAGCAGACACAGATAACACAGAGAATTAGACATGCAATTGGTCTGCATCAGTTGCACTGAGCTTGACTGGGCTGTTAGGTCTGACTTTGTGCTCTTACTTTTTCTTCTTTATCCACCAGGGAGCAAAATGAACTTCTGGCTATCTGGTAGATACAGCGTGGATGTGACTCTACCCAGGCTACTGCACATTTCTGGAAAGCGAGAGAAAAGGAAGACTTTAAAGCCCTTTAATGTCTAAAAAAATTTGCAATAATTGCAATAATAAAAAAAAAGATAGCAATATTTGAAAAAAAAGCTGGACCTAGACCATGTTCCCTTGGTCAATTTTAGGGTAGAAGCTGTTTCAGAGAGAAAACAGAAAGAAAATCATTTTGGAATGACAGAAGCCATAAGCAAAGTCTGTTGGTCTTAGACCAGAGAGCAGTAAGACACGTGGCTGGTTTTAAAACCGTGACAGATACCACCCAAGAGAAAGATCAGATCACTCATATAACCACATCCTATGCAGTCTTGAATGAAAATCCTGGAATTTCTTGGAGTGAAGGAAAAATATCTGTTCGGCAAGTGGATGAGTAAGTGATGTCATAAATGTGTCACAGCACACTCATCTTGCATCGATGAAAGGCAGTCTGAGCTGGTGGCAAGGCAAGGCAAGCATCAGGATCTTTGAGGTCTGTGAATTCAGGCCCTGGGCTGCCAACCCCTGCACTCCAGACACGTGGGACAAAGCAAAGCTGCCACCTAAGTCTCCACCAAGGCCAGTTCAGGATTTAAAGATTCACAAGTATCATCACAGTCCACTCCCACATTTGTTTTCAGAGGGGCCCTGAGCTCAGCTGCAGGAGGAGTGCAGTCAAGTTGAACAATTCTGCCACCCCATGGGCACCGGGTAAAGTCTCCGCGAGCTGATCCGGAGCATCAGTCAGCAGGACAGGGGAGGATCTACCCACCTCCCCACGCCAGGAGCTTCACTTCTCATCCACACCGTATCCACACATTCTCCTCAGTCCTGGGCACTGTTTCCCCCGGGTACAGCAAAGGCTCCACACAAGAGCCATCCAATTCTGGACATCTATCGAGTGATTTAATTACCAGATTGTTATCCTGAAAATTGCACATGGAGGAGCAGCCCCAAGAGACTGAAGGACAGAGGAAGCTCTTGGGAATCTCGTTATCTGAAGTCAGTGCTGCAGCATTTTTCAATCAGTGATGGATCCACATCCTTGAGTTGCAAAAAGGCCAAAGAGAGCAAAGGGACCCACAAAACCAATCATTTCACAGCAATTTACTTGTACATTGTCACTGGGGCCATTTGTAATGAAGAAAGATAAAGCTGTGTTTCCTCTTTCAGCACAAAGAGACTATCATCTACTTTATTAAGTGTTACTATTTAATACAACATGGGAAAACACACAAGAATTAAGGATGCATTGCTATTCCTGACTTAGTGGGCTCCTGCCTGAGCCCCAAATTGTACAATAAAGCCATGACCAAGCTGGCAGCAGAAGCAGGAATCCTGAATTTTGCTTTAACTGATATAAAATGCATTCTCCAGAAAACAAGCTAACAAATAACACTACAGACTGTCCTTAAATGCCTGCACAGCAGCCAAACACACATCACTGACCCGTGGGCATGCAAGCAGGACAGCTACCTCGGCGGGGTCCCCAGAGCACGCTGCAGCCACCACAAACACCCCTGAGGACACAGAAAGGGTGAGGCTTGACACTTTCTACTCTGTAAAGGAGCAGCTTTGCTCATCTCTGACTTTACTTGCAGGGTAAAAACAGCCTGTGTCCTAACATCCTCTTGCTGCTCCCAAACCACAGGGTCAACCAGATTCCAAATCAACCCCACTTTGTCTTCCTCTCAGTCCACGCAACTGTGACAGAAACCTATCGCCACCAGTTTTATGTCTCTGCAAAAATATGTCTCAGTGTAAAATGGGATGGAAACAAAGAGACTGAACCCCATGCAGCATCACAAGTGGCTCTGCTTTTGCCTGAAACCAGGATAATTAAAGTAGAAGCAGTAACAAGGAGGAGAGACCAAGCCTGCTGAAACTCCGTTGTGCTCCTACACTTTCTCTCCCAGGCTGTGGTTTACAGGGCAGAGGGTGAGAGCAACAGCTGGATTCAGAGTGAACAACCCACGTGATTAATTACTCAGAGCCCCACTAGACCAGGCTCTCACCAAATCAACTTTGTCATTACTGCTTCTGACCTCTGCACAACGTCAGCCAGACGAGCCTTTCTCTTCTTCAGCAGGACATCTCAACCCTTTCCTCCCCTTCATGTGAAGGCAGAAGCTCTACACAACCCCAATATCAAAAGAGTCAAACTCCTGATGGTTCACACCCAGGAACAAGCACAGCTCCTCCCTACCCACCCCAGGAGCATCCCTGCTTTCCCAACTCCGAGCCCCAACCCCAGAGAGGAGCAGCAGAGACAGAGATGCTGCGATAACCGTGAAGCGCTGCAGCCAGAGCCCATGAGCAATTTTCCAGTTTCTTCCCACTAAAAAAATCCCACAAAGCCTCTTTTGTGCTTTCAGTTCATGAAATAAATGCTCATCTCAAACCCAAACTGATAAGGCAGACCACATCCCCAGTGTTCAGCTCTCCATGCAATCCCCTCCAGCGTCCACACTCGAAGTCAGAGCCCTGTGCATGATCAGGACTCAGATACATGGCAGACAATTAAAACCAGTGGAAACAATGTTTAGAACCAAATAGCTCTGCTTACCTCACATTTAATTTACGTTCTTCATCACTGCCAACCTCCAGCTGAGGAGAAAAAAGAAGGATACAGAGGTTACATGTTGGTTCTTTCCATACAACAACTTAAAAACAATCCCCACGCTTTTTAAAACCAACCCTGCGATAACAGGGTTTGGGTGGTTGCTCTCCACGGGGTTTTTCTTTCTGGTGCCAGGGATCAACGAGACTCCCTGGCCATCCGTGCCATCAGCACCGGGTGGCAAAGGGGCTCACAGGGATTTTAAAGCTATTAGGTCCTAATCCTGCAAGCTGGTCCTAGAGCGTAGATCGGTCTGAAGAGCGGCAACCTCGACGTCACCCTGAGGAGCGCACACACATCGCTCCCACCGAGCGCACACGTGAGGGAAGAACCTGGCACAAGTGAAAGGCTGCTAATGAAGAGCTGCCCACAAATTAATGCTGCCATTCGGGGTGTGCAATGACAGCACAGGTGCTCATCAAGGATGCAGCCAAAACTGCTCAGCTGGGACTGCCCCAGCCTGCAGCACCTGAACCTCGACCTGGCACCAAGGCGCAGCTCCCTGGTCCAAGTGGCATCGCACACCCTGGTGAGATCCCTCCACTGTCTCCAAGCTGTCGACCCTGGCAGAAGACATCTCCAAGGCCAGGATGATGCCCATCTGGTTGCCCAATCATCAACAAGTGTTACACCAGCTGCTTCCCCGATAAACACACCACTTTGATAGCAAGTGTGTATGAAAACAGCCACTTCTTCACTGGGCACTGGTGGAATGTCCCCCTGGAACCAAATCTGGCTGCTCAGGTGGCATCATTGGCCCTTACACTTCATTTACTCTCATTAAAGCAGAAGTGTGCTCACTAACTTAAGTCTACTTTCAGCAAGAACATTTTGACATTGCTGTGCTTTCCAGCCACCTCCTTCAACTTCTCCATGAGCTTCTGGATAAAATAAAGAAAAACAGAGCTGGTACTAATTGCATCCAGAGCTGACTACAGGCTCAGAAATAAGTCTCCTCCTTTGCTCCTGCCTAAGTAGACAGAAGAGAAAGGGCCAGGAGCATCCCCTAAGAGGGTGAGGTCTGACTGGGGAGATGTTTTGGATCCACCAAGAGAAGTGGGAACCTTACGGATTGCCCTGCAATGGGAAAAGCTTCAAACCTGTAACACAACAGCCACCAGAACCTAATGAAGCTGGAGAGACAAAAGCCTTTAAGAAATGATGCTCCATCAGCACTAACACTCAAGGAAAACTTCATTTACTATAATATTACTTAAAACCCACAACAAAAAAGGGCTGCACTAAGGATTTCCTGGGTCCAGGTGCATTTGTAGAAGTTAAAAACAAGCAAGATGTTCCATGTAAAACATTCCACCTTGAGGTTCTGTGTGTGCAGGCCCTGGGTTGTTACTCCTACCCAGAGGTTAGGACCCAGGAGGGCAGAGCACAAACTTCTCTATTTATAATCTGTGAGAAGCAAGTAACGGCAGGAAAAGCCCCCAAATGCACCACAGAGCCTTTGGAGGGGAAGAGAAGCACAAAGCCCATCCAAAATGACTGCAGTCGATGGCGAGAAATGCTATTTTTAGTCTGTTTACATTGTGCAGTGGCAGCGCAGAGCCAGCCCCGCCAGGGCAGCAGGCAGAGCCCCAGGAACGCCCCGAGCCCCACTGCCCCCCACCAGCAGATCCTCCCAGCCCTGGGAAGTTCTGGATTTAGACCTCTGTAAGGTCACCCTCCTGTTTGTTTGGGTCTGTCACGTAGCAACGAAGGGGAGAAAAACCTTCTTTTTTATTTTAAACAAACGTGACTGTGAAGTCATGGATGTCATCAGCTGAGAATCAGTGGCAAAACTGGCCCCTGAGTCTCCTCCAGGCTCATCTTTTGCAGAAGCTGATGTGCTCTCAAAGCTGAATCTCCCTGTATTTTCTACTAAAGAGCTAAAGAAGTAAAACCAAAACAGGGCAGAGCCTTGAGGACTCTGAGTCCTTCTGCCTTGTTCAGGTCAGAGCATCCCTCCAAGCTGGCAGGTTTCAGGAACTCACCAGCATCATGGATCCCACCAAAGACACCAACACCAGGGCAAGATGTCCACAAGCCACCTCCACCTCCCAGAGACTGCACAGAGTGCAGCCAGGCTGAAGGACCTGGCACAAAGCGGGAGGTGGTGAGGAAGGGAGATGGCAGCAGCGCCGAGTGAACAAGGATCCTGAGTGAAGAGAGGGTGCAGCAGCACTCTCATAGAACCATGGAATGCTGTGAGTTGGAAGGGACCTCAAAACCCATCCAGTTCCAAACCCCGTGCCATGGGCAGGGACACCTTCCACTGGATCAGGGGGCTCAAAGGCCCATCAAAAGCCCTGAACACCTTCAGGGATGGGGCAGCCACCACTTCTCTGGGCAACCTGGGCCAGGGCCTTCCCACTCTCACAGGAAAACATTTCTTCCTCAGGTCTCATCTCAAACTCCCCTCTTCCAGCTGAAAACCATTCCCCTTCATCCTGTCCCTGCACTCTCCCTGATCAAGAGGCCCTCCTCAGCTTTCCTGGAGCCCCTTTCCATACTCAGAGGCTGCTCTAAGGTCTCCCTGGTGCCTTCTCTTCTCCAGGCTAAACAAGCCCAACTCTCTCAGCCTGTCAAATCAGCATTTAGCAAAATAGCATGATTCTCATAATTAGCACAGACATATGATCATCACTTTCCATTAGAACCAAAATCTTCTACTAATTATTCACACAGGTCCAAAGCCCTGCAGAGCTCTCATTTGCCTTGCAAGAAGGATCTTAAAAGATACAAGGCTGGTGAAGAGTCTGGAGAACAAGTCTTACGAGGAGCAGTTTAGTCTGGAGAAAAGAAGGCTGAGGGGAGACCCCATTGCTCTCTACAGCTCCCTGAAAGGAGGCTTTAGCAAGGTGGGTGCTGGTCTCTTCTCCCAGGCAACAAAGAACAGGATGAGAGCAAATGGCCTCAAGTTGCGTCAGGGGAGGTTTAGATTGAATATTAGGAAGAATTTCTTCACTGACAGAGTGGTAAAAAATTTGAAGAGGCTGCCCAGGGCAGTGGTGGAGTCTCCATCCCTGGAGGGGTTCAGAAACTGTGTGGCCATGGCACTTTGAGACCTGGTTTAGCAGGCACAGTGGGGCAGAGCTGATGGTTGGACTGCATGAGCTTAGAGGTCTTTTCCAACCTTAATTGGTTCTATGATTCTATGATTCTATGATCAGGGAGCAGGCTGACATTTTTTGATGCAATCTTCCTTTACATTAACTTTGTAAAAGTAACACCCTGAATTTGGAAAAAGGAGGGTTTATAGATTTACGGTGTTTCATGCCACAAGGGACCAGCAAAACAGAACAGGAGCTGACAACATCTTCCTCTGGGAGTCACCAAAGCACAGCTGAGCCATGGGTGCTGGTGGGAGAAGTGCCCTGCTATGGACAAGTTCAGGACAGTGTTTTTGAGATGGAAATGGAGCATTGTATGGTCACTCCACTGAAAAAATAATAACCACCAGAGATCCTACACAACATCTAACACAGAAGTATGTAACAAGGTGAGAAGAACACTGCTTTGATCTCACCTGCTCCAGTTAAATCTGGCCTAATTCCACTGCCTGCCACAGGGTACAGCTCATTTTCAACCATTTAGATCAGGTGGCCACTAGGTCTCCCGTTAGACTCTGTCTAAACCTGAACCCAACACAATTCCTTCTGAAAAATCCTCGGAGTAGCACAAGTCCTGTCTCCAGGTTCCTCAATGAACACAGTGCAGTCCAAACACTGGGTCCCTGCAGCCTGAGCAGTCCAAACCACAGGACATAGATCTGCCTGCAGCAAAAAGCTGGCAAAAGGAAGGGATGAACCACATCTCCAGCCCAGGCTGTGCAAAGGGAACCCCCCCCGTGGTCCCTCCAGGCGAGGGAGAACCCGTGAGCCTTGCAGCACCCTCCCCCTCCCGCCTGCCCCCCGTCGGACCCGCTAATCAGGGGAGTCACAGGGACCTGACAGGTGACAAATAGGATTGTTTACCTGGCAGGAACGGGGACAGAGCGAAGCCAAGGGCAGTGAGCATCAAAGGAAAGGTGGGGGAGAGGGATGCACAGGCAGCATTTGCACAGAAATACTGGGCTTGTCTTTGAGGGTCACAAAAACACGGGTTAGGAGGAAAAAGGGATGCACAGGTAAGAATAAAAAGAAATTGGAGGGCACAGCTGTGTTAGGATGGTGTGTGGTGAGGGAAAATGGCTATGCTGGGTCATTCAACCTAAGGGTGGGAGAGGGGTTGGGAGGGCAGCGGCAGGAGAAGGCATTCCTGGAGGGTGAGAGCTGGGATACACTGGGTGCCTGTCCCATGGGAAGCGTGTGGCACAGGGTTACAGGGGCAGTGGGTTACACGTGTACATGGTCCTTGAGCTACAGAGCTGGCAAGGAGGAGCAGGCAGCGTGGTGCAGGCTGGGGGGTGGGATGTGTGGGGCAGAAGGTTACAGGCAGGCAAGGAGGAGCAGGCAGTTCAGGATGTTACACAGCTCTGGGGTGGAATGGTATGGGAGCTGCTCCAGCAGCAGGGAACTGACCACAGCTGCTTTGGGGAAGGGTGGCTGTGAGCGCCCCGTGGGGCAGAAGCTACAGCGGGTGCAGGCGGTGCCATTGCAGCTTGGGCTGCACAGGGACAGAGGGATGAGGCAGGGGGTACAGCAGAGCATCCCTAGGGCAGGGGGTACTGGTGGCTGAGGGGCATCAAGGAGGGAAAACAGAGAAGGCCAGGCGGCCAGCAAGCCCAGCTGCTCCACAAAGACAGTTCCAGTGTGCTGCCCAGGGATTTCCCTGGTGGAGAGGAGCAGGGTGGCTGACCCTGGGTTTAGCCAGCCCAGACTACTGCTGGGCAAAAGCTGAAGTGGGGGACAAGGAGGGGGCGGACAACGTTCGGTGGGGCAGAGTGGGGAGAGGACGGGGATGGTCACGAGCCTGATCCAGCCTGGCAGCATCACGGTGCTGGGGGTCGGGGCAGAGAGGGGCTGGGCAGCATCGAGGGGCTGCGAGGGAAGGAGCTGGGATGGGCAGGGGGGCTGCGAGGGGACAGGGCCGAGCCCAAGAGGGGCTGGGAGGAACCAGGGGGTTGCAAGGGGCCAGGACCTGTGAAGGGATGGAGCCAGGGGCTGTGAGGGGCTGGGGGCAGGGAGATACAGGGGGACCGCGAGGAGCTGGCGCAGACACTGAGGCTGGGGTTGAGGGGTGGGGGCCGCGGAGCTGGGGGGGGCTGCGGGAGCTGGGGCGGTAGAACTGGAGCTGGCGGAGCTGGGGGCTGCGGGGGTGGAGGGAGGGTCCCGGAGCTGGGGGCCAAGGAGCTGGGGGCTGCGGAGCTGGGGGGGAGGGGGGGGGGCCCGGGGCTGCGGAGCTGGAGCCGCGGAGCTGGAGCTGTGACGGGCCCGGCTCGGGGCCCAGCCGAGGAGCCAAGAAGCCCTCCTCTCCTCTCCCCTCCCCTCCCCTCCCCGCTCACCTCGCTGGTGCTGGCCGAGGAGGCGGCGCTGGGGGTCGGCGAGCGCTGCAGCGTTACCAGCGCCATGGCGGCGGCGGGCCCGGCTGCAGCGGGGTGCCGGCCGCCTCCCCGCCCGGCGGCTGCGCAGCCCGCCCGGCCCCGCTGCCTCCTCCGCCCCCGCCGGGAGGGGCGGCCCCGGGGCGGGGCTGAACGGGGCGAGGGTCTGGCCACGGCGCGGTGGAGCCCTTGGGATGCCCCCGTCCCATCAGGGTGGGGCTTCAGCCCCTCGGCACGGGGGGCTCCGAGGCCCCGTCACCCCGGCTCACAGGGGCTCCAATCCCACTGGGTCGGGAGTTTCCAGACCCTTGGCAAGGAGGATGATCGGCCTCCACTTCACTCCACTGGGTTGGGAAGATCCAGCCCCACTACAGAGGGGGCTCCTGGGACCCCCACTCCACCCCACCGGGTTGGGGGCTCCAACCTGACCAGCTTGAGGGGCTCCTGGGCCCCCCACCCCATCTTACACGGTGGGTTGTGGGCTCCAGCCCCTTTGCTCAGAGGGGGTCACGGGCCCCATCACCCCCAAACATGCCAGTAAGGGGCCGAGCTTCACCCCTAAATCACTCGAAGGGCTTTGGGTTGCAACGGCTGGGAGCATCTCTCAAACCACGGGCGAAGAAAGTGTGAGGGGTCAGCGGTGCCAAAAGCAAGAGGCAGACGAGTAATGGGGTAATTAATGTAAGAGGCTTTGCTGATTGCATGTAAAGCCCTTAACAATTCAGGCGTTGGGTGGCTGATCACACAAAAATCAACACCAAAACATCCACTTTGCCCAGATCCCACAGGAATCAGATGGCTGGGCAGTCCCATCCCTGTGTCCCCATCAGCCAGGACCTGTCAGGCCGGCCTGGAGTCACCACGGTGACAAGTGTCAATGATGGTGTTTTGCCATGCACCGTGGTGGCTCCGTTTTCCTTGCAAAGGAGCGACTCCAGGGCCGGCTGCCAGCAGTGCACTGAGTCCAGTGCAGGGAACTCCACCTCCCTGGGTCCAGAGCACAGACTTTGGCCTCGTTGCCCAAGGGCAGGCTGGGATCCCGCTTAGACCTTGCACCGTGGGTGGTTTGCTGGGCTGTAAACAAGCCACCCAGAGAAAGTGGCTCTGTTGAAGTCTCTGAAAACCGTGGTGACTGTCCTGAGGACCACGCACTCTGCAGGTAAGTTGGTGAAAACCATGAGTTTCTGTAATTTATTGACCAGTGAGGTGGATTCCTCCTTGGCTGGCGCTGCAGGGGCAGCCTGAGGTGGTTCCCCATGGCTGCAGGTAGAGGAGGCAGCCCTGGCTCCTGCTGGACATGGGTTATAAAACCATAGCAGATGGGAAGCTCCCCCGCTGCTATCGGTGCTTCGCCGTCCCTATGACTCATTCCTCCATCCCAACAAATGTCAGTCCCGCTGCAGGTTGCCTTGCACAGCAAAGATGCTTCACTTCACCTTGTCCAAATAAAACTATGGGCTTTATTTGCTCTTGCTGCTCAGAACCAGGTCTGGCGTGCTGCTGGCATCCCTCCCCTACCCACATGCTGGCAGCTGAGTACCCAGGGATGTGACCCAGGCCAAGGAGATCTGTCCCGTTGTACTCCCAGCCCTTCCTTGGATCAGTCCTTTGCCACTCTCTGCCCAGACAGTGACTTGCAGGGTTTTTTCCAGGCTGCAAGGCAGGAAAGCTCCATCAAGAGGGAAGAGTCAGAGGACCGAGGGGGCTACAGACCAATGCTTACGAACACTGAGGTTCTCGGAGCCAGTGCAGGAAGATTTTGGAGGGTGGCACAGCTGCCTTCGTGGCAACAGCACATGAGGAGCTGTCCTTGCTTTTATCACACCTGATAATGCACCCGTAGTTTGCCATTTCTATTATCCATGCCCTCCTCCTTTGTCTCCAGCCCAAGCCCGGGGCTGGGGAGAAGTAGGAGCATCCCAAAGCAGGGATGGGTTGCTGGGCATGGAGGGTTCATGCTGTTCCATGGGAGATGGTGCGAGTGGGTGGGTGCACCCACCTCTCCCCGGCTGCTTGAAGGGAGAGAGGAGGATGCGGATGGCTGTGTGAAACATTCACCTGCCACTGTGGCAAACTCTATCCCCCCCCATCTGTGATTTCAGTGCCTGTTCAGCACAGGCGGATGTTGAAGAGGACTTGGGAGGCTTTAAAGGAGATGTGCACAAATGCACACAGAGCTCAGCCCCTTCCAAGCAGCCCAGCTAAGCCAAGGCCAGTTGGATCCTGCAGGAGCTGATGCCCTCCCTCCTGGGAAGCCTCAGTTTGTCCACGCAGCTCCCTGGTGCTGCCCTTCAGGTGTTTCTCAACCTGCAGAGAGCCAGAACCATGCGTGTGGCCGTCATTGGGGCCGGGGTGATCGGGCTCTCCACCGCCCTGTGCGTCCACGAGCAGTACCACAGCCTGGTGCCCTCCCTGGAGGTGGAGGTCTACGCAGACCGCTACACGCCCCACACCACCAGCGACGGGGCGGCCGGCTTGTGGCAGCCCTACCTGAGCGACCACGGCAACCTGCAGGAGACGTAAGTGGGGAGGAGGAAGAGGTTGTGTCCTCCTCGGCGTGCCCATCGGTGCATGAGGGGCTGAGCTGCCTGGGCGCAGCTCCACGGGGCTGGCAGAGCCTCCACTCCTCTGTTTTCATCACAGGCTCTGGAATAAAGAGACGTTTGATTTCCTCCTCGGACACCTGAGCTCACCGGCAGCAAAGGAAATGGGACTTTTCCTAATTTCTGGCTACAACCTGTTTACACAGCCGGTGCCGGTAAGGAACAAGTCACAGTCAGGGCTGGGAAAGGCTCCAGCTCGGAGGCTGCCCGGGGGCGGGCACGGTTGTACTTCTTCCCAGACGGTGCTCTGAATGCTCCCAAATCCTTCCAAGTTTGTCTTGTGACAGTTTGCCTGGGACTCGATGTTTTCTGGATCCTGTGATGCAATATTAGTGTGAGCCCTCCAAGGGTGGGAGCTGGCAGAGCCCACCCACTCTCCTTTGTCTCCTGTGTCCCCCCATGGTTTCTGTCCCATGATTGCAGGGGGATTCATGTTCTTTAATGAGCTCAGACCTTTTTCCCTCTTGCAGGACCCGTCTTGGAAGAACATTGTCCTGGGATTCAGGAACTTGACACCAAAAGAGCTTGAACTCTTCCCTGGCTACAGGTATTTTTCAGTCTGTTTTCTGGAGAGATGCGATGTGCTTTCCCCCAGGCAGGAGAGGTGTGGGTGGATGGTCCCACAGGTGTGGCTGAAATCTCCCATATATTTGGTTGGATGGTCCCACAGGTCTGGCTGGATGGTCCCAGACACCTCCCTGTCAAGGGGCAGCAAGGACCAGAAACTGCAGGTGCAGGAGTGTCCTTGCTTCATTATAGCTGCTTCCCGTAAATTAAGCAAGAAACACCTCAACAAGCCAAAAAAGCAGCAGTCCAGCACAGAAACCATTCCAGCTTCTCTCTTACTTCACCAGATATTGTCAAACAGGGGGAAGAAAATCAGCAGAAGTTGCTTTGTGCTGTAGACAGAGGGGAAAAAAATCATGCAGTTGTTGTGCAAGGGGGAATTGGGATCTCAGAGCTACGGTGGCTGGTGGGAACAGTGGGGCAGGAGGCGGCTGCTCGTGTAAAGCTCCTCCAGGTCCTTATGGGTTCCTCTCCTTGTCTGGTTTCAGCTATGGCTGGTTCAACACAGCGCTGATGCTGGAGTGCAGGAGGTACCTGCCGTGGCTCACCAACAGGTGAGTGTGGAGCTGCTGTGGTGCTGGGACTGTGCAGGAAAGCTGCTGGTCCAGCCAGCAGGACTTGGGATGCAGGTGTGGATTTTCATTGTGGACATCAGGCTCCTTCTCTCATGCCAAACTGGTGGCTGAGTTTAGGTAGCACTGATTTTAGGTGGCCACCCCGCATCCTGCTGCACCTCTGAGCTGCTTGGCTTGAAGGTGCTGGTGCTGGTGGCTTCCACGTGACAGCACCCATAGGAGACATGAGCATCCTCCCCTGCTCTCAGCAAACCTCACCTCATGTTCACCTGTGCAGCAGCACAGGGGTGAGAGCACAGCAGGATGAGCCAAAGGAGAGGGAAGGCAGGGACGCATCCCTGGGAAGTGAGGAAAAGGGTCTGGAATTCCTGCTTGTTGCCCCAGTGGGGTAACAGACTCCCTAGGGGTGTATTTTTGCAGGATAAAGATGAAAGTATTGCCATACAGAGAGCTGCATCTGAGTGCTTCCTGGCTTTTGGCTATGGGAGTACTTGGGGCTCTGTTTTGTTCTTTTGGCATTTCTAATGTGGAGCAGATGCTCTACCCACAGCAGAAAGCTTGGGCTCTGATGCAGGGCTTTGTAGGACTGATTGTCCTGGGTGGCTCTGGGTCATTAGGGAAATCAGCTAATGACTGGAGACCATTAGGAACCCACCAATAAGCTATAGCTGATTATTACAAGGAGCAACAAGCCATACCTTCTCTGGGTATCAATTACGGGTGCTAATTTGAACAGTACATTTGCTTTTAATTTGGTGGCAACAAATGAGCTCGTTCTTCCCAGGTTAACGCAGAGGGGAGTGAAGTTTTTCCATAAGAAGGTTGAATCTTTCCAGGAGGTGAGTGGAACTGTCAAGCTGGGGTGGAGCAGGGCAGCAGGCATGGCTCTATCCTAGGGTAGAGAAGGAGCACCCAGCAGGCACGTGCTGCTCCCTTGGCATGGCGATGGGCCAGGAGCCAGTGGCAAGACTATGCCAGGATCTAGGAAATGGATTCCACCAGGAAAGATGAAGGCTCTTGGGCATCAAGAAATGGTTGAGAGGGGATGGAGCAGCTCATTTGGGGACTATTTACATGGGCAAATAGCAATAGGATGAAGGGTGATGGATTTAGATTAGAAGGGGGAAAATTAGATTAGACATTGGGAAGAAATTCTTAACGATGAGGGTGGGGAGGTCCTGACCCAGGTTGTCCAGAGAAGTGGTGGCTGCCCCATCCCTGGAGGTGTTCAAGGCCAGGTTGGATGGGGCTTTGAGCCCCCTGATCCAGTGGGAGGTGTCTCTGCCCATGGCAGTGGGGTGGAACAGGATGGGCTTCGAGGTCCCTTCCAGGATTCCATAGTCCCATGATTCCATGATTTGGCCAGCACTGAGCAAAGACGCAGCCAAACATCAGCTCTATGGCTTTCCCTTAAACTGCAGACGTTCTCCTTGCCTGCACACACGAGGTCTCTGTGGGAGCCGTACCGGGGAGGCTGTGCTCTGGATCCAGCCCTTATGATTTATTCATTACCAGGCTGTTGGACCGAGCTCTTGGCTTGGCTTTGATGCAGGAATCTCCTGCTGGCCGTGGGCAGCATCGCGGCGCGTGCACTGCTCACCGCGCCGTGTCTGTCTCTCATCAGATGTTTGCCCAGGGCGTGGATGTTGTGATGAACTGCACCGGGGTGCGTGCGGGGGAGCTGCAGCCTGACGCGGAGCTACAGCCTGGCCGTGGCCAGGTCATAAAGGTGAGGGGGATGCAGGACTGGTGTCCCTGCTCTTTTTTTTTTCCTGGAGGAGCCATTCATTAACCACCTTTTGAGATGTGGCCTTGTGGGATCAGGTCCTGATTCCCAGCTAACAATGGCCATGTAAAACCCTCGTGTGTGGAGAGGTCGGAGCAGGAAACCTGGATCCCATTCTTGGTCCATCTGTGGGGATGCTCTCCTGTTTCTTGGTGGAATGAAAGTGGGGGAGGCCAGAAGCATAAAGCTAATTACAAAAAGACATAAAATGCTTGGGAGATGGGGATGATTGGGGAAACACAGACTCATGCCAGGCAGGAAGCTCTTCCATGTACCTGCCTGCCCTCCCATCTCCCTGTCTTCCCGTGGTAGCAACGCGGGGAAGCCACTGCTGTGGTGTAAGCAGGGACTGAGCAGGAGGGGTGCCACATGTGGACCCCACCGAGCTGCTCACGTCCCTTCTGCTGCCTCCTGGAGCTGGGAATCCTGCTCTCCAGCTCTCCATTGTCTCCCAGGTCCTGGCCCCATGGGTGAAGCATTTCATCATCACTCATGACGTTGAATCTGGTATCTACAAGTCGCCGTACATCATCCCGGGGTAGGTGACAGTGGGTGAGGCCGGGTCTGGCTGGGGTTAGTGATGCTCCTGGCACTCCTAAAGCACCAGCTCTGATGCAGCTCCTTGCTGACATCTGCCCTGCAGCTGCCCAGGCCTGGGTTCATACCTTGCCTAAAGGGGCTTTTCTTTGCTACATGGGAGGAGAACAGAAGGACGTGGGCAGGTAAAGCAAGGGAGCTCCCACGGTTGGCACAGAGAGTGTGAGCTCCTTGTGGAGACCCCAGCCTGGCACTTGGACATGAGAGAGGTCCAGGCTGGTCCTGAGCTCTTGGCTCAGGCAGTGCCGTGGGACTTAGTGGCCCCGGCCCTTTCCTTTTCCAAGGAGCAAATCCTGCCAAAGCAAAACATTGGTGTTTTGGTCCTAAAAAGAACCAAACACTGATGATGGAGCAAATATTTTGGGGGAGATGTGTTTTCATGCTTGTACCCATTTCTTTTACCAATGGTGTCAAAACTGCTGAAGAGCAGCTCAACATGGACAAAGGCTCTTCTGACTCATGCTCCCATTAAAAACAGTGGCAGGAATCCTTTTTACTTTAATAAAAGCCTACCCTGAAAAGCTGAACCTTCCCCACACTGTTACCCTGAGCTGTGCCTGCTGCTGTTGGTGAGACATCTCCTGAGGGCACTCCATTCAGCTGAGCACCCACGCAGAGGGCTTCCTGCCACCTCCCTGCAGGAACCGAGGAGCAGTCCCAGGGGAACCCCTTATTTCTGTGTCCTCGTAGGGGTGAGGAGGGCTGAAATGAGATCCTGGCCCCGAAAGCACCATCTCAGCAAGCAGCACTGGCTGTGCCCAGGCAGCTTCCAGCATTTACCCTGCATTTTCCATCTGCTTCCCACCAGGAGCTTTCTTAGGGGATTTGGAGTCTATTTGAGATGGCAGCGTGTGCCTGTACCCAGGGAGAGAGATTGCAGGATAAATAAATACCTCTGCTGTTCATCCCACCTCTGTTTCCTCCTGAGAGCAGCCGTCTGCCCCGCTTTGGCAACTGAGAGGGGGTTTTAAGCTGTAATTTGAGTGTTGTATTTCTGTCACATCCTATTGTGCTGATATTTCAGGATTAGGCAATAAGCCATTATTTAAACAGGAAATTTGAATGCTCACAGCCCCCGAAGCAAAATATTCCAAGCAATTTCTGATCACAGCCCCAGCTAAATATGAATTCCTCCGTGTCTGTGTTTCTTTGAGCTGCCATAGCTGAGCACCAGGCTGGCTCCCAAAGGATGCAGCAGGGTTCAGCACTCACACCTCTTCCACGTTGGAGAACTCAAGGTCTCCCCTCCTGAGCACCCCTGGCATTCAGCCCTTTTGCCTTTGTGCTTCCCAGGGGTTGTGCAAGGCTTCAGAAGGGTCCAGAAGTTACAGAGATCCCCAGCTCCTCTCAGCCTTAACCCGTCTCTTGTCCTCTGCTGATCCACAGGAGGTTTGAGGGCGGCAGCAGAGCAATCTGTCTCTTTGTGCCCCCCCCACTGCAGGCATCCCAGTCCTTCAAACTCTCTTTCCCAGCCAGGCAGGAGCAGATGGATTAGACAGAAGATGAAATTAGCTGTTGGTTTGCCCAGGCGAGTGCCTTTGGGGTGCTGAGAGTTTTTAATGACTCGCTCAGGAGCAGACACACAGGCACTGCTCTTTTACCTGTGTGAGAATTTCTCCAGCAGGAATATGTTGCAGGCTCAGGGAGCAGCAGGATCCATAAATCACCCACATGCAGAGTCCCCCCACGTGATGGCCCAGCGAGGGACGACTGGAGACCCTCACCCTCATTTATCTCCGTTGGCTTTTGGTGCAGGAGTGAGTTCACGATCTTGGGAGGGATCTATCAGCACGGCAACTGGAATGAAGAAAACAGTGCCCAGGATCACAAAACCATCTGGGAGAACTGCTGCAGGCTGCTCCCTGCTCTCCAGGTGGGTGACCCTGACACAGTGCCCATCACTGGGAAGCGGGGAGGGAGGGGACTTGGAAAGACTGGATGTCCAGGCAGAGCTGAGGCCACCGGGGAAGGATGCTGAGGACAAAATCTGAAATCTTTATATGAGTACAATGCAATATCTGGATCTTTGTGTGAGTAACACGTGGTGCCTGCCTTCAGCAGGCCAGGAGAGCTGGAGGGGTTTCTGCAAAGCTGCCCTTGCTTATGCAGCATCCAAGAAACACGCTCGTGATGGGAGAAGTGTATACACAGAACAACCCTGGGCTCTTTGTGTGCACCCACAGCAGCACAGAGCTCTAGGTGAGAGGGTAAATCACGAGGGGGTGGCACAGCTCGGTGTTTGTGGGTACCTGGCTGTGTTCATCCTGCACATCTTGGGCTCTGTACACCTGGCTGATGGGCAGGCAGGGGCTGGGGCTACTTTTGAGACAAGGTTTGTAGGAAAAAGTAATTATCATATAGCTGGGAAAAAATTAGAACAAAAGCTTTGGGAGGTCCCACCCTGGCTTTTTAGCATTAGAGAGAGGCTGGTTTTGCAACCTGGATTAGCAACAAGGCAGAGCAGGCTTTGGCATAGAGTTTGCTTCGCTGGTTCTGCTGATCCAGAACTTTCTGCCCAGTCACCCCTTGCAGCTTCACAGGAGTGGGTGCAGCAGTGGGGATGGGCCCTGCTCGCTGTGAGAGCCCTCGAGTCACGGATAACTCAGCACCACAATGTTTGGCTGCTGGATTCAGAGAAAGGCTGTGCAGGTGCTGATGTGCTTTTGCTTTCAGAAAGCGAAGATCGTAGAGGAGTGGAGCGGCCTGAGACCAGCGCGGCCCCGGCCGCGCCTGGAGCGGGAGAGCATCCGCCGCGGGCATTCCCAGGCAGAGGTACCGTGCACAGCCCCCAGCTGCAGGGGGGCATTAACCACTGTGCTAACGGTGCATTGGGCACTGCAACCTTGGCACTGCAACACCAACCAACACCCAGCTGATGCTGGTGCTCTTCAGCCCACAGCTGCACTGCCCCACAGTCACTGGGCCTCACTCCATCTCCCTTCTAATAACAGGTCAATCTTTGAGCCAGTTTCAGCCCAGAATCAGAGAAAAGTGGGAAATATATTAAGTTTTGATGGATTTTATGGGGACAGTGGGTAGGGAGCACTCCTGCCAAAGGAAAATCTGCAGCTGGAGCTTAATCTTAATAGACACCAGAAAACCCAGATGGGAGAAAAACCCTGGCATGGGCCCTGCTGCTCCCAGAACCATACAGTTCAGATTAGACATCAGGAAAAATTTCTTCACCAAATGGGTTCTCACGCACTGGCAGAGGCTGCCCAGGGAGGTGGTGGAGACATCATCCCTGGAAGGATTTAAAAGATGGGTAAATGAAGTGCTCAGGAATAGTTTAGTAGTGGGCAGGTACGGTTGGACTCGATCTCAAAGGTCTGTTCCAACCAAGCAACTCTATGATTCTATGATTGTGGGCCTATGTCTCTGTACAGCTTGGAAGAAGAGGGATGGTGACTGCAAAATGTAATTAAATGTAATGAAAATATATTCAGTTTTGAGCTGAAGAGTCTTGGAAAGAAAAGAGTGCTTTTAGGCAAAGCTCTTTGTAAATTAATTTAGGGATCACCCTGTTCCTCTATCACTGCAACACATCTGCAGTGCCTCGGTGTTGCTATTGATCCCAGGGATGAGTCAGGGCTCCCACTGGAGCAAAGTGATTCACCTTGGCAGGAACAAACACTGGGTAAGATGTGATGTGTTCTGCTCCAAAGAACACGGCTGCAACCCCACCGCTGCGTTCCAGGGCACTGGAGCAGTGGGTGCAGAGGATGCTCTGGGGCCCTGCTGATCCACACAGGGTTTCTCCTGCCTCCCCAGTGGGTTTAGAGGAAGGGAAAGGGCAGTGGGTTACTGAGCTGTGCACTGGGAGCTCCCAGGTTGAAGGGAGACACCAAGGACATTCCCAACCTCTTCCGTGGCTGCTCGCTGTTCTCAGTCCCGGAGGGTCCAGCGGAGCTTTCCCAGCACTGATACCTCCTCTTCTCCCCCAGGTGATACATAACTATGGCCACGGTGGGTTTGGGATCACCATCCACTGGGGCTGTGCCATGGCAGCAGCCAGGCTCTTTGGAAGCATCCTCCAGGAGAAGCAGCTGGCCAAAGCGCCGCAGCCCCGCCTGTGAGTTGCCTGCTCGCCCGGGAGTATCGTGACAGCAGTAGCTTAGAAGTCACAGTGGAAAGATGCAAATAACACAGTGATACACATGGACCATCCACCCCTCCCACCAGCTCCCACTCTGGTTCTTAATGGCTTGTTTTCAGGTCGCTGCCAGTTCTCTCGCTACCAGACGGCGGAGCTCCCTCCGCCCTGGCCTTGCACAACCTACCTAAAGGAAGTGCTTTAAACCACAGACTAATTATCTGTGGCAAAGTGCACTCCTGTCCTGGGGATCAGCTGCAAAGGGCAGGCTGGGTTCAGCCGAAGTCTTGACAGTCCTGCAGTTCATCTGCGTGATGGGACAGGATCTGAAACTGAGCCGGTGCCACCTGAGGCCGTCACTGACTGCTCCAACACCCAGCATGTAATTAGATTTGCAAGCTTCCTCCAGGAGGCCAAAGCTCCTTAGTAGGAAGAAGCTCTGAGGCTCCCAGGGAAGTAACAGCAGCTCTAAAAGCATGTGCTTCAGCTACAATAGCTTTTCTTACGCTCATGCCAGGACAAAGCACGGGTCTACTGCACCTGGTTAGTGTATCTGGCAATAGACAGCAGCAGTTGCCTAAAATGGGCTTTCCAAATGATGTTTTTAGCAACAAAAGCAACATGTTCCAGCCCCATGTACTTGCCAGACTCTATATATAGCAGAGAGCACAGGCAAAATAGCTGTTCTTGTCCCTAAAACTCTCATGGGCCCTTCAGTTTCTCATTTCCTGCAACCGTGAGACAAGGCTGGAGCAGCAGCTCTGGGAGAGAAGGTGAGCGGTGTCAGGTTGAGCTTCCCAAAGGAGTCAGGGACAGCTCCCAGGAGGGTGTGGCTTCCCAGGGATCTTCAGTGATGCTGCCAGGGACCCAATGCACTGTTCAGAAGGTACAGTTTGGCTGCTTTTTCCATGCCACACACCTTCCCTGCTCTGAAAAACATCACAGACGAGGTGCTGAGTGGTCAAGAAGCATTAGCTTCAACTCCAAAGGCCGGTAGTTGTCCCAAGCCTGACACAGCACCTGCCTCACTCTGCTCCACAGAGAAGCCAACTGCTTCTTACTCATCTGCGACGCAGCTTCTCTCTCCCTTTGACTCCCTGTGCCAGAAATAGCTCATCAGCCTGGTTTGTGATGCACCAGGCAGCTGCATCTCGTGAATGAGAGATGCTGCAGTGCAGCTGGGCTCGTTTTACCTCCTGGCACCTGGATTGAAGCACATTTCCTGGCCACAGCCTAGCAGTAGAGTTGCTCCTTGCTGAAGGACTCGTTTTCTCGTGTGCTGCTTCAGTTTCACCAAGGAAAAGAGAAGCTTGTGAAGGCTTTGTAGAAGCGATGAGTGCTCAGTGCTGCTGGAGATGGTCCAGGAAGACAAGATCTGCTGCCTTGTGGGCACATATGATTCTGGTCTCATTTTCAGCAGTGCTTATGGGGGTTACTGTGCCAGCACAGCCACGGCCCCGGGAGCCCTTCCAGTGACCTCATTTTCCACTGAACACTGTGTGACTGTTGTCTTCTTCTCCAGCTGACACACCCAGAGCAGTCAGAAAGCTCTGACGAGCTTTGCCGAGTGCATCTGCTAATTGTCTGCCCTTTTAGAAATGTAGCAATGGTTACTCTCACCATAAAAAAAGGAGACAGGAAAATTAGGAGCCCCTGCCATGTCCAGTTTGTCTCTCAAAAGGGTTTCCCACTTCATCTGGCAGCTCACCTGATACACTGCAACCACGTTCAAAGGGATATAATCAGGAAAAGGATAGGGAAATGCAAACAATAGCTGGAGAAAAATTACCATTGATTGATGCTGAACCTAATGGTCTGTGATTTCACTTCAGTAGAAGCCATTCAGTGAAACAGCCTCCACTTCATTTCACTCAGTCCAAATCTGGGATATTAAGGATCATATTCTCCTCCCATTTATGCTGCTGTTAATTCAAAACCACATACCTGATTTCAGAAGAGCTGTGCTGGATTAGTGGAGGTGTAGCTTGCAATAAGCAGTTGTTTCTGCTGATGGTTCTGCCAACAGGAGCAGCTGCTCTGTGATCTGACACAGCCTCAGAAAATAAACAGAAAAGATTGGAGGTGTGACTTTATTTGCAGAATAATTTCACTTATTTTCTAAAAGGCCACAATTTAATATATCTGCACAATAAACGTAACATTCAAATATCTCGTGCACGATGCTTTCTCTCCTTAGTGATGGCACGGATGCTAATTCCATAGAAACTTTCCAGTTGATCATCATTCCATGTCTCCCTGCTCATTCCTCCTGAACATTTCACCCCGTGGGAGGATGAGCCATTGTTTCAGATTCCAAGTAGACAAATGAACCTGCAATACCATCATGTGTCGTTGCCAGCAGCCCCTGACCCACGAAGAACACGCTCCCGTACGGGAATGTTTGGGATGCTCCAATTTAGCTCAGCTGATCCCTCTGTTTTGAGACGAGGGTGACGGGAAAGGTGTTTTAAACTGTTGGCAATTGCAGAAGAAACACCCTGGGACACAGAAGTCCTGAGAGTGTGGCTCTATGCCCTGGTAGGGTAAGAGTGAGCCAGGGGGTGTCTGGGCGTTCTCGGCAAGCACAAAGCCCCGGCTCCCGCAGGCAGCATCAGCACTTTCACGAACGCGCAGTTCCCTGTGAGACAGAACAAAGCTGGAAATACATCAAGTATCAGTAAAGTTATCCTCTGTAAGCAAACAGCAGCTCTGGCATTTGGGAAAACAGAATGAGCTTCAGAAATGGCTGAGGGTGCCAAAAAGTTCACAGAAAACACAGCGGAATGAACATTCTCCCCAAGTTTTGCATCTGCGATACAAACCCTTCAGCAGTTACCAACTGCTCGCATTCCCAGAACTAAAACTCCTCATCCCAGTGGACTGTCAGCGACTGCACAAGCTGTGAGAGGGAAGATTAATGCACACTGAGATGAGAACACTCTGTATAAGCACGCAAGGTATTTGCAGATCGTTAGTCATTTCGACTCAGACATGAACCACCTCGTGTGTGAACTGCTGGACATCAGAATAAGAATCTAATCTAAAGGGAGGAGAAACACAGCCAGGGTTATGCACTTAATTACATTTTATAAAAACAAGATAGGTAAAAGAAAATTTTACATTAAAAAGTAAATAAATAGCAGGAACCCAAAGCTCAGACACAGAGCCACCTCCTCCCGACACGCCTGTGGGATCAGCATTAAAGGCACTGCTACAAATCACCCACAGGCAAGAAGCAAAACTGACTGGGTTTTACTGTCTGAACTGAATTAAATGCAAAAGCAGCTATAGATCCTAAGATAATTAAAAATATTTAGCTGTAGCTATTGATGAGGTTACTTTCAGTGTGAACACGAACCCTGAGACGTTTCTTTATGTCCAGAGCACAAACGGACATACAAAATGAGTCAGATCTGCAAGTGCTGAGCCCTTGCACACCCAGCTGAGGCCTCACAGCAGCACCCATCTCAAATCTCTGGCCACCAAGACAATGGTAAAGTTCCTGACTCTTCATCCGAGTCCCACAAAGCAGTCAAAAGCATTTTTACTGAAAAAACTATTTATTTGTTTAACATAAAATATCTAGTGTGGAATCAAACTATCCAATGTCACATCAGTAACGTAGGAACAAAAGGAATATTTTACAACAAGCTTGTTATACACAAAGTTTTGAAACATTAAAACGTATCCAGCTTAGAAACTGTACATTCAAACACGGGAAAACATTCAATGTTCTTTCGGCAAGCATTTAGGAATAAGAAACCATTCCATCAAAGCACACTTGGAGAATTATTTTTCCCAGAACAGCTTTGCACATTAACATATCGGACAGTCAGGAAAAATCTGAACCCCACAGGTCTGTTTGCTCTCGATTTGAATTCAAAATTATCTCACTTGTTGTTTTAAATGAACTAACTCTATTAAATCCTTCATGAGTGAAAAATACTTGTCAGTGTGTAAAACACTTGTCAGCGTGTAAAACAATCTTTGGAAGCTTGATATATCCATCAATGGGGTTGTATATTAGCAAAATATGATTGGTGATTATTTATAGGCTATCGTGGATCGACCCAAATGCTCTTCGGTTTTCAAGTGAACAATCTAAGCCATCCTTCCATTATTAATAATATGCAAGGACCCACAAAACCTGAACTTGAGTCTCTCCGGTGCCCATGGGCTCCTACTGATGTCAGTGAGGTGGGATCAGCTGTGGTGGGGTCCAACCTGTCCTCCTCTATCCACCTGATCCAAAGCCCACGGATATCCCAGGGAGATTCTCCCAGACTTCGGGGAGCTTTGGATCACGCTTTAGGCATCCCTGTCTTTAAATCAAACACCCAGAGTGTGAAGTTGTCTCAGCAGGACCAATCTTGGTGTTTATATCACTATATATATTTTCAATGCTGAATTCACAAAAAGTGAAAAGCAAAAATCTCTTTGATTTTCTTTTAATACTGTAAATGTCACAGGTTAAAACTGAACTACTCCACAGCTTCAAAAGGTTTTGCATTACCTATAAATCTTTACCTGGGAAACATTTAATCTGAAGCATATGTGCAAATTTGTGAGATCTACATACTTCACCTACAACTCTCTGAATGCACACTTTGAAGGCCATTGCAATGCAGTCCTTTAAAACTGCTGAATATTGACTCAAAGAAATGAAGTGATATGTGAACATTAACACTGGAAAATCAGGATTTTAACCAAAAGTGCTCAATAACAGACAAACTCAGTGCCAGGCTGCCCGGTGGCATTCTGTCAGGCCACGGATTTAATGCTCTGTATATTCATTCTCACCTCTAATGCAGGCTTAGATCATGCAGAATTCTCCCCAGGGCCATCCAGTTTTGGGGTGCACACCTGACTGTGAACACAGCCCATGTGGTGAGACACATGGAGGCCTCTGGATGTGCCCTTGTCAGGTGTGGACTGGCACACTCTCCATCAGCAGGAGGAGGAAGATGGTAACCAGAACTGTCATTAAACGGCCAACAGTCCATCCCATGCAAAGGCAAAGCAGGTTTTTTACCAATTTGTGGTCCAATAACTGATCTAAATCCATCCAGAAACTGCTTCCTCACTGCCAACATCCTGTCCACCCCTCGTGTGTCAGAGGGACACTGCAAGGGCAACAAGTCCATCCATCTCTACCTTGAGGCAGCACTGAGCTACCCTGGTTGCAGAGCACCTTAGGGAGAATGAACCAATCACAGCCCCACAGAAGGAGATGAAAACAAATTATCTGCACTGCAAATTATTATTATTATCTGCAAATTATCAGCTTGGTGGGGATCGACTGGACCTTGAGCTTGCTGGAGACTGAGCACACAGGATACAGAGACAGAGGAGACAGGGAAAACCAAACAGCCACCAGAACAGACAGTGAGTTTGTGTCCTCAGCCACACCCAAAGTGGGATTCCCTGTGAGCTGAACGCTGATTGTGTATTTACTATGAAAAGGAAAGTTTGCCCGTTCTGAGCGATCGCCGCGGGAATCTTTCACTCCAGTCACCATCATCGAGGGGCAAACGAATGGACAGACACTTTGGTGCCCTCCAAGTGTTCACCTTCCTCAGCAGCAGACACCCACACACAGAATATCAATAACCTCTTTGGCCTTTTTTTATTAGTCCAAGTTTTCTCGGTTTCTTTAAGGAATTATCCACTTCTACTGTTCCTTCAGTGCTCTAAAGAAACAGCCTAACATTGCACTGCCCTGTGCTGTAAAACCCTAAGTGAAAGCTGAACCCCAGCTGTGTTCATCTGTATTGCACCCAAACGTGGACTCAGTGACCTATTCTTGCCCCACAGAAGAGGGGTCTGGGTCCCAGAATACTTAAAATACTCCACTGTGCAAAAATCTGTTGCACACTTACCTACATTTACGTGAGACAACTGAGCACACACGCTATAAAAATGTATTGCTTCCCACAGCTTAGTGATGAGCATTTAGTCCATCTCACATTTGGTTGTGTGTTCCAGTCTGGAATCCTGAAAATAAGCCGAGCCATGGATGAGGGACACCTCAGCTTCCTCGTGCATTCCCTCACTGCACATCCACGGACTCTGACACCCCATTTCCCACACAGTGACAGATTTTTGACACACAAGACAGACTGATCTTCCCCAGACTCTGTTACGTTCTCCAACAAGAGCAGGACCATCACCCTCGAGGAGCAACATCTGAAGGAGTGAAGCTCCTCATTGAAGGATGATTGCAGTTTGGCTCTTCCCATGACTTTTGTTCATTTATGACACAATTCCAGCTACATTCCTTTGTCACCAGCATGACATTACAGTCAATGCATAATTAGCAGCTATCAGAAGGTTCCATCTCGCTGTCAGGAGGCCACCTACTGCTGGGAGACACTTGAAAGCAGCTCCATCCAAACTGCCACACACAGCTGTCCAAGCTGAGGCATTGTTATCAAAGGTTTTGGCCACACCGCCGCGAGAACGTACTTGGGCAAATGGAGCGGAAACATACCTGGACCCATGCAGAAAACCACAGCGTGCATCTCCACACACAAAGAGACACCAGGACAGCTGAAGCAGCCTTCACCAAGCCACAGACAGGGTGCTCAATGATTCCAGCAATGGTAGAAAAGTCAAATGCTGCTCCAAACCGTGAGGATTTACATTTCTTACACAAGGTTCCATCCCTGCAGCAAACGCCGCTCCTCGCTGTCTCAAACCACCTGCCCTGGGTGGGAGAAACATTCAGAAAATCATTTCCAAGCAATCCATTGCCTGTTAATTCTCCAGGAACAGAACCCATAAACAAGGGATCTAGAAAGCATTGGTTGGTTTGCCATTATCATGTTTTGTTGTTGTTGATGATGGATAAAAAGTGCAAGGCAGGCATCTAAATCATAAACCCTATTCTGTAGTGCGTGGAATCCACCGTGTGCTATGCCAGGTACACAATAAATGGTGATCTGTTGGTTTTAGGCTTCAAGAGTACATTATTTTAATTACAGCTTATACTGAGTTGCATTCAGTTAGCTATTTGCTTGACACGGGACATTTGAAGCTGAACAGCTGACCATGCAAGCACAACAGACTTCAGAAAAACCCTTCCTGCTAAACTTCATCAAATGGTGTCTGAATCAAATGCCTCTTGGTACAGAAGTGAAGTTCTCATGAGTGTGAGCAAAGAGCAGCAGAGACACAACTTGCATGGGTTCAACCCAAAAGTTCCTGCAGTTTGACACATGACATTGGCAGTGAGAGGATGGTCAGCTTTCTATGCTTCAGGGCTGCATTTTTTTGTGAAAGAGATTTTGCTCCTAGCATTCATTCCTTCAGCAGGTTTCCATGTCCCATCATTCCTGAGATCCAGAGTTTGACCCGGTGCCCCCTGGGGAATGAGATCCTCTCCCAACCATCTCCTGTCCCCATTCTCTGTGGCTGGATTCCTGTAAGCCACGACCTTTTGTTTCGATGGGCAAGAAGCAGGAAGCCACAGCAGCCAGCAGGCAGCACCCACTGTAAACCACCAGTGTCAAATAGACTGAGGATTCCAACATCACCTGCAGAAAAAAGGCAGAAAATAAAAAATAGCATCCCCGAGCCTTCATCACAGAAAGAAATGCAAATACTGACATAGTAGTAGAAATGTTAATTACATTTTCCTTCCTTAGTGCTTACACACAGCCATTAAACACCGTCAAAACAGTCTGGATTACAAGTGCCACAAGGTGCTACTGCCCTTCTGTATAAGACAGGACTCAAAACCACAAGCCTTCTACCTGGCCACCTGCAGAGCTGCTGCTTCCAATGTTTTTCTGGGTCCTGTCCAAGCAGAGCCTGGCTTCCCCCAACATCCCTGTCCAGCTCTTTCCACATACCCCGAAGGTTTGCAGCCCCCAGGACCTCAGTGTGGGGTCTCAAGAGAGAGCTGGCATTGCACCACACACAGAAACTCCCTGTGTCCCTACACCCATCCAGCATCCTGCTTCTTGGCCATCTACCCCCCACCACACAGAGCTCTGGAGCACGCGGTAATTTCAGAGATGAGCTTGACCTCTCCTCAAAGCACAGGCAGCAACAACCCTCCTTCAACACATCAGGGACAGAGGGTCCCTGGTTTGGCCCAGGCTCTCCATCACCTTCCCGTGTCTGCAGTCTCAGAGGCAGAAGGGATTTCACCTGTGCAATGAAGGGGGTTATGAGGGCTCCCACTCTGGCCATTCCACTGCACGTTCCCAGGCCCAAAGCACGCGTGGCTGTCGGATAAACCTGTCAACAAAGCATCAATCCATTAATGCCAGTGGGAAGTTCTCCTCCTTCCAGTCTCCTAAATCAATGGAAATTAATAAGTTCTCTTCGACAATGACAAGGAGATCATCAATTCATATCTGGGGTAAAGTCCATCGTGAAGAGGCCACAAAAATGACTTTCCCACCATGTTCTCTCTCCCCTTAAATGTTCTCATTACAAAAACAACCACCTTACCTCAGGAGTGTAAACATAAGCAGCCTGAAATCCTCCTGAAATAAAAGCTCTTGCAATGAAGAGCAGCACAGTAAGAACATTTCTGTGAGAATAAAAAGGAGAGCAGTGTTTGGGATTGTTCTGTACAATCTGTTTGTTTAACTTGGAGGCAAGTGCAATAAAAATGCTAAATTTGTTAGAACGATTCCTTTTGTTTTTTTAACGAACCCTTTGTATTTTTTCTGGACCTTTAACACAACAATGCTGCCAAACAATCTGCATTCCCACAACCACATGGCCTTCTCAGTCTATTCGTTCCAACTGACAGCTGTGGCTTATTGAAATAAGCAGTAAATGCCTCAGCTTATCTAAATAAGAAAAATATGAATGGTGCTAACAAAAACTGGCACACAAGAGGGAGAGTGCAGCTTTCCTGTTTAAGACATGAATTTAAGTACCACCTGGGTATTTGTAAGGTTTATTTTTACAAGGTTTCTGTACTCTAAGGCTCGTACAGTGCCTGAAAATGTTCAAACTCAGAGCTCTCCCCTGGCTGTTAGGTCGTTGCCTCATCCATCAGCCCCAAGGTACAGACACTGTCACATGTGTGTGGCACAAAGGCCTGGTGCCATCAGAGCCAGACTTCCTGAGCTCAGCTGGAAGCTTCGTACCGCTAAGATCCAAGGGCAGAGTTGCCAACTGACTTGTTCTTTGAAAAATCTACACGAAGGACAGATATTTAACAATGCAAAAACGTGAGCCCGAGCTCTTTTGAAAGCTGGGCCCCAGGAATCTGCACTGCCAGCAGCACACAACTGCGAGGTTGTGCCAGGCTGTGTCTATGGTTTCTCACTGTGCCACAGCACTCAGACCACCACAAGCCTCAAGTGAAGCTGTCAGAGCAGCTGAACAGGAGGCAGGGGCTGGGCTTGGTTGTGAAGCACTGCCCTGGTGCTGTCACCTGGGGAAACGCAGGTATAGAGGAGCAGAGAGCAGCACGTGAACCTGCTACTGAGGCTCACAGCATCAGATCTGATTTAAACATTGTCCAATGGTTACCTCCTACTCAGACACAAGCTTTTGTTTTCACCTTTGGATTGCCCTGTCCACAAGTTCATAGCGAAAGATTTCTCCTCTCCTGCTTCTTTTAGTTTCTCTGGTAAGAAAACCTAACACCATCCTTAATTCTTTCTCCAGTTGAGCACGAGCACCTCACGGCTTTTGAAACCACCACTTTCAGTTCTCCTGCCATAATCAAGAGTGAACGTGGATGAATCAGCTGTACCAGTTGTTCACCATGTGGTTTTACTCACCTTCCAACGCAGAGAAACAGCAAGAGACTGCAAAATGAGAAGACAAAAAAGGACAGGGCCATGGTTTTCTTGCGGCCTATCCGATCAATGATCCATAGTGTTACCAACACACCTGTGGAAGGAGACGAGCTGAGTGTTGGGAACCGAGCAAAGGTGGAGCAGCACCTTGTTTTAACACAGGCTGGGTTATTTCCATTTGATGTTTCATTTGCTCTTTCTTTAAACTCCTTTGCTGGCAGAGGCACCAGGCAGGGGTGTGGGATGGACTGGCCCAGCCACGTGGAAACACAAGCTCCGTGTCCCAGCTGGTGAATCTCGCCCCACGTGCACAGCTCTGCACACCCACACGCCCGTGTGCCCAGGGGCCACACACTGACACAGGGGTGAGAAATCAACTCTGACATCTGTTAACCACTGAGTATTGCACTGGTTACCAAGGTGAATGGTAAAGCCTGCCTCCTGCCTCACTGGAATAGCTGCTGTTCCACTTCTGCCCGCTGTTCCCTGCCAACCTTCCCACTGCTGGATTTCAGGGTTCTTTAGAACTTAGTGTTTTCTTTCCACTGTTATTTATACGCTGCCAACCAATTATTTCTCACCTGCTCTTTGAGAAAGGAGATAGATTGAGCTCTGCAAGTTTCACAATGCTATACATTCTCCCTTATGCAGCTTTCCCAGATCTTCTTAAAAACTGATGTATATCAAGTGTGGGGATTATTCAAGCACCAGAGTTGCCAGTGTCTTATTAAGAAGTATCACTATTAATATTTCTTACTCCTATCTTAGTCTGTGTCAGGATCAAATCAGTCCTTTCAGCTATAGCATCAGTCCAAGAGTACAAATTCACATTCCTGTCCTCTGCCATCCTTCCCAGAGTGCCTGTTATGCAGGACAGCTCTCCTATTAGGTGGCAACTATGCATATTTACCAGTCATGAACTTAAAACTTATCACCAACTGAATGGCTTCTCTTTGAGCATTTGTCCCTGCAACTATAATCCAGAGCAGTGGAAACAACCTGACCACTGCCTCACAGTATCATTTCAGACAGGTTAATACTGAGGGATCATCTTCCACATCTGGAATCACTACTACACACTATCTGCTTGCCCTGTGTCAGACTGTTCATTAAAATTCACTGCAAATCATGACTGAAGCTGGGCAAAGAGCTTTAGGGAGCAAGCTCTGCATTGATTCACTATACCCAGGGTCCTTTTAAAATAGTTCTGGGAAGTCATTTATGGGTAAGAGTTCAAGTGATTCTGTCCCTTTGATTTAATTGTACTCTTCCTCTGAATGCCTGATCTGTTGCCTGGATAGAATCCATAGTCAGATGGGCCATTATAGCTTCACAAAGCAATTAGTAGTGATTTTATCTGCAGTGCTCACAGGGGCATTGCAGGGAGCTACAGCTCCTGTGTGTACTGCATCCAGCAGGGAAACACAGCAGCACCAGGCCAGGCAAGAGCCCATTCCACTGCTTGTACCAGAGCCCCTTCCACCCACACTGAGCCTCTGGCAGTGAAGAACTGGTGCTTCTTATTGCCACTTACCAGGGAATTCTGACAGGGTTGTCCAGAGCAGATCAGTGTAGTCTTCCTCTGTCAGGTACTCACAGGTCAGGCTACACTTGGCTTTAACTTCTTCCCTTCTACTGGATACTGTGGAGGACAAAATCAAACCCCAAGCACTGAATATCTTTAAAGTAACCTTTTCCCTGCTTACCTTCCTTTACCCCTGTGATGCTTTTATCACTCTCACTGCTGAAACTACTCAACAGGATGTTCTGAATAGACCCTGCTGCACAGCAGGAGTGTTCTACCTGGAAGACACAGCTGAAATCAAATGGTTTCTCATCTTCTTTATGGCAGGATGTCTGACCCCTGCGACCAGCACCATCAAAATGAAAACCTACACTTCATTATCAACTGCACAGGTTTAGTATTTTTCAGTTCAGGGCTCATGACAGCAAACAGAATTAATATCAATAACTCAGTTTCTCCCTGCATAAACTGGGATACTAACTTCATAAGTATCTTGAGAAGACTGAATAATACCATGTCTTTGTGAAAGGAAGTATTTTTAAAAGATGCAGGCTCCTTGGTGGAGGTCAACCAGAGTCAGACCTCTCAAATAGCTAATGCACTGCTCTACAAGCTTGGGATCTGTCTCTTCTCCCAATGCTACCCAGCTGTTTTCCATAACTTTCCAGCTATCAGACATTTTGCACTAATTACAAGTGTTCTGAATACAATTATGTCCCCCCCTGGGGATTCAATATTTTTCAAGCTACCTCTTTTTATTTACAACACAAAAATCTGCAACAAAAAGGGCAATGGATTCCCACCATTATCATTTTTCTCAGCAGGTCTACACACCTTGAGAACCTGGAAGCTCCATAGCAGCAGCAGTTTTATCTATCTTAGAACTAGTAATAATTAGGCCTGACAAATCTAGAATCTTACATTCATTCAATCACTTCTTCCTCAAGAAGAACAGATGCTTTTCTCTAAAAGGTCTCCCTTGAAGGTGTCTTGCTGTTTCACATTTTGAGCTCAAAGACACTGCAAGACCTCTCTGTATTGTGAAGGAAACAAGGAATGGTCTATCAAAAATGTTTAAAATAAGTAACTTCAAGTGGATGCATTAAAATTCAGGCTGGCAGCCACAGTCCTTTCCAGACTAACAGCAGAAGGTGATCTAATAAAAGATATTCCACCACGTAACAGAGTATATTTAAAAAGAAAAGATGAACAAGTACTCACTGCTGCAGACATCTCCTGCTTGGAAGAACTCTGTAGTTAATAAAACTAACCCATAATATGAAAAAGCATTGGAAAACCTGCAAGGAAGAAAATGAGAGAAGTCTCAGCTGGTCAAACCTACAGCAGACAACATGAATCAAAACTGAACCCAATGTGTGAGGACTTCCACTAAGTGCTACCTCAAAGCTATTTTCTGTCAGCATTTATAAAATGAAAATGCTAGTGATTGGGTGGTTTAATAAATTACAAATCAATACAGGTTGGGTTCGGGTTGGGTTTTTTTTTGAGGAGGAAGTTGCTGTACTTTAGTGAAACTGTAAAATACCTCCATTAAAAACCATTTAGAATTGTGCTGGCACCGAGCCATTTGTGTTTTCCTCTTACCATATAAACCAGAGTAACAACGTGGTCCATCTAAAATGGGGCGTAAAAAGGTCCCTCATTTTTCCTCGGTCTTCCTGTTGGAAACAAGCAGAAGTCAGATGATCAGGGCACCCACTGGAGCTGGACTGGAGGTCGCTCGGTGGCAAGGGACAAGGCTGCACACAGGACTGGGCACCAGATCCCAGGAGGAGAGTGTGGGTTCAGCTGAGGGCTCTTCAGGCTGGAGGAACCACACGGGAGCTGGGATCCAAATAAAGAACCACTCTGGGAGCAAAACGTTATCAAAGCCAGCTCATGCAGAGGGTGCTACTCCTCTACGAGGAAGGTGAGGATCTCTCAGAACAAGGTGGGGCTGGAAAGAGGCAGAGCAGAACTTGGCCAGCCCAAGGGCAGCGTGTGATTCACATGGCTCACAGGCAGCTTCTGTAAATGAGAGCAGCTCCTCAGGGCTTCTCATCCAGGGCAAGGCACTGGGGAGCTGCAAGCACCCCCTGCAAGCAGACCCCTTTTAAACTAAGTGCTTCTGAGAGTGGAGGGCTCAGCCCATAAACTTGTGGTTAAGGAAAAGTACTTTCCCACTCCACCCTGAAAACAAAACCATCTAAAACTTGGAAAGTGTTTCTGCACAGCACATGAAAATTACCCTGACCACACCAAGGCACAAGAGCTCAATTCCTCACTGATCCAGACCTTAGAAAACCAAAGCTCTGTCTCTGGTGGGTCAGACACTGTCACTACCAGTGGGCTCCAGCCTAGCTTTACAGTTCTGCTGCTGTTCAAACCTCGAGGTCTCCCTCTCTGTCCCTCCTTGCTGGCCAACGTGGTAACTTGCTTTGCTTCTAAAAGTCTGCTTTCTGTTCTGTAAATGCAGAGATGCTTTACATGTTGAGAGAGGTCCTGAAAACTTGGCCATATAAAGCTGAAATGAAAAATATCCAATGCAATTCACCCAGTAACACACAGCTCAGAAGCAACAGCCTGAATTACTCCACGCATCAGGACTGAAGAGGAGCTCACAGGTTCCCCAGTCCAGAATATCAAGATTAGACCAAAAACGAGGCAGAGCTAAAGAGTCAGATTCTTTCTTGTCTCATGAGTTCTGAGCTGTGTTCTTTGGTAGCCTCAAGGTTTGATTTTCATAATAAGGTCTTAGAGTGAGGTTAAATAAAATTAAAGCCCACTTCAAAGGTCCCTTTCACTTACATGTAAATAAAACCAAGAAACTAACTCTTTCTCACCGTGAAGGAGATGATATCATCACCTCGCCGTATTACTGGTTGAGACGTTAAAATGAAACTTAACCTTGATTATTTGCTTATAAAAAAAAAAAGATATGAATGCAGCATAGTTTGATTGTATCTCATGTTATTAATGAGCCTGTTACCTGTACTTACCTGTCTGGAAATAACTAATTTTCCCAGAGGCATGGCAGCTCCGTTTTCTGTTGCAATGCGCTTCAAAGTGGCAATTGCTTTGTCTTGATTCCCAGATAATACATCGTACCTGGCACTTTCTGGCAGCCACTAAGGGAGGAAAGCAGATCACCCACAGAGTGATGCCAAAACCACAGCAATAAGCAAACTGGGGATTTTCTTTGAGGGTTTACAGTGGGAAATCTCAGCGAGCCCAGCAGACGGCTCACATAGGAAAGGATTACAGAGAGAACCTCACTTTCACCATAAAGTCAGAAATTCAGTCTAAAATCTTTTCCTTCTGTTGCCTTGGGTTTATTCTTGAGAAGCCTAAAGCATTTTTGCAGGTTCTTTACATCCCACCTTCTCAGTAGGAAAGGTAAAGCATCCAGGACAGATAACAAGATGCTCTGGGCATTCCAAAATTCACATTTTTAAATTCCTTTCAAGAACAAGCACGTTTGGCTCTGTAACTGGAGACATGGCTGAAAGACAATGACAGTGACTAAGGAATTATAAGAGATGCTAAACAACCCAGCAAGGACACTCATCTTTAAGAAAACTGAGTGATGGGCACCTAAGAGTGCACTGAAACTCAGGTTTAACTCATCTTATTTTAGACTCTGAACTGCCCTGGTTTGGCTGGATTTTCTAGGTGGACAGGAGTCCTTAACAGTTACAATTTTGACAAAATAATTTAAAAATCTGAGAAATAACAACAGCTTTTAATAAAATGTTGATTCCAGTTGAAACAAAGTCATTAAATTGGAGAGATTTCCAAGCCTGATTTGGTTTCACAAGATCCCAGCCCGCCTTCATCCTCCAGCAACTGCAGCCACATAAACAGAGCTCTTGCTGGAATGTTTTTGCCAGCACCCCGTTGGAACAACAGCATTTTTGTCATTATTTCAGAAAGAAGACACCAACAGGGAGCTCCAAACTGTCAGGAATTCCTTCAGCCAGGTAACAGAATGAGCAAGTGGAGTGGTAGATTGATGGAACATGCATTCATCTATGAAAGAATACCTACAAAACACAGGACAGCGAAGAGCAAAAGTGGGAGAGCAGAAAGAATGAGAAGCCACCGCCAGCCTAGAGTGGGCATCACCAAGACTGCCAGAAGGACTTCAAACACAGTCCCAATGGCCCAAAAGACCTGCCAAAGGGAAAAGAAACAAATGAGAGTAAGAGTGCTCTTGAAGCCTCCTCTGTAACGCTCCAAGATGTGCTCTCCAGGGCTGGCTGGAGAGAGAAGCACCAGAGACATTTCAAATACAGCCCCCTGGACACAGAGCCCAGTTCAAGAGGATTTGTTTAAATGCTGCAGAAGCTCAAATGTTCATTTCTGAAAACCTCACACTGACTTTCTCTAGACACTCATGTTTAACTCTGCGTGGCTTCCTACAAGGAACAGACTCATCACATGGTGTTTCTTAAGCAAAATGACTATTAACCTGTCTAAAAGCATCACTCCCAGCCACCACCAGGAGACTGATGGTGTTTGTTTTCCTTACCAAAACCAAGCCACCAAATCCACAGAGTCTGGCCTGTAGATGGAAGAAGGAATTGATATCTTAGCAAGTCATGGAGCTGGCATCCTCCTGCATATCCTATCATGCAGCATTATTCTCCTTTAGATTATGAATGCACTTATTTAATGCTCAGAGTACAACCCAGACTTGCTCAGAGGGAGCCAAACTGTGGCAGAACAAAAGTGACACAGAAAGAAGTAATTCATCTTCTGAACTCTATTTACAAGAGATAAATCAATGGAATGTAGGACCAGCCAGCAGATATCTTAGAAGACTGGTTTTGCATTGAGAAGCTGCTTCAGTTTAGTGAGGTTTTCCACAAGGATGTTTCTTCCAAACTGATGCAAACAAGTAATAGCACTATTCTCTGACTCTTCAGCCACCCATTAAAGGGCTGCAAATTTTGCCTTAAAGTATTTACAGGGCAAAACTCTGCTCTCTGTGACTTTGACACATTTGGATGGAATATGGGGCGCTGAATTTAGCCCTGCATTTACTGAACAATCCATTCTTCACTGTCCATTACTGAGCTGTAGATTAATTTCACCATGAAATTAGCTGACCCCCTTGTGCCAACAGCACTAACTTGGGCAGCACTGGCTGCAAGTTAATCTGCAAAAAGGCAGATTCAACAAAAAGAGTGGAGCATTACACGAATGCTTTATGCTGCTTTTGGACCTGGGCTGGTGCTGGTGCACGGGGGGAACCTCAGCTCCACGCTGACAACCAAGACTCAGCTGCAGCTTCATGTGACATTTCTACTCAGTCAGACTGAATAGATGTAACCAACAGCAGAATTTGTCCCTCTAGGGTCCTGCATGCACAATCACTCTGCTCACCTCTATTAATAAAATGCACTTTGCTCTGGCTTTCATTGGAAGAAACTCAGCATATAAGGTTACCCTGTGAAGAGTGAACATTAAGAAAAATGACAGATTAGCACACTGAGGAAAATGCCACGTTAGCACAATGAGAGAGCTTCAAACACTGAGTTTGCCTTTTATTAAAATTGCCAGACCCACAGCACTAACACAAACACTTCCCAGCCCTCACAGGGAGCAGGACTGTGGACACGGGTTCAGAGTTCCTGCTCTATATCAGAACAAAACCCCTCATCATTGTATCCACATCTTTGCCAACCTGGATGCTGGCACTGTGAATGGTCATACTCATTGTGCAGAGAATTCCCAGAGGAGGCCACAGCTCCTCTCAGATGCAGCTCCTACCTATGGATGGATGGAGGAGTATCTCTATAGTCAATTAATTTATTATTGCTGGATGCTTTCTTTTTAATAGCACCTTTCATAAAAGTATCTCTCACAGCCATTATAAAATAAAACCTACAAAGATATCCATGCCATTCTGTTGAAATTCAGCCACTCATATCCAGAGTTACACAGCCTTAATATTGGAAAGGAGCTACATTTCCTGCTTCATAGATATTTACTCCTCTGTCAAATGAGTCACTATTACAGTTAGAACAAGAAACAGACTCAGCAGCAACAGAATCCACTCTGAGCTCTGTAACTGGCTCTTCGTTGTCTCTCATGAAGTCAGGGTGCCTTTGCCCATTATCCACCCCCTGTAACACAGCACTGGCTGTGCTGTAGCTGTTCCACTGGGGCTCTGTGGAACATCATTAACATGTGTTTGCAGTGCAAGGCATTATTAACTCTGATGCTTTGTCTTTGTTGTTCTCCTGCCTCATTCCAGTTGTGCTCAGTGGGGATGGCATGGCAGAAACTGCCTCCAAACCCAGCAGGCTATGGACCTCCCTATTTCACATCCACACTACGCTTCCGTGCAGCTTCGGAAGGTGGGCAGGAGAGCAGTAAAAGCAAATTTAATAACACTGTGATGTTCCATCTCAGCTCTGAATCTTTTATCTGGGAATGGCAATAGAAAAGACAGGATATTGACTTGCCTTGCAAAGAAGTCTATGAGCCACGAATCAAAGTTAGACTGATTACTCCAAAAAAACACCTCCATGGGGCAAAACATCAATTATTGATAAGGATAAAAGACTACAGAGAGAGAAGGGCTACACTCTTCCCTGTACATTTATAATTAAAAGCCCAGAGCAGAGTTATTTATTCCAGGTGGAAAATTTAAGAGATCCACCTCTTCACTGTGAATGGAACAACACAGTCATAGAGAAACACCCCGACGCTGCCTTCGTATTGGAAATGTGTCCGAGCCATCAGTGCTCCAGGTCTGGGCTGTGTGGTTTTGGAATTCCAACTCAGGTTCAGACCTGAGTGAAAGTTCTCTGACTGAAGACTAACAAACACCAGGAGGTGGGGCTCAGCTTTACCTCTCAATGCTACTGTTCAGGTCACAACCTATCTTGCAACACAACGATGTCACCCCTTAGGGACTCCACCAACACAACCCAGTAACTCAGTGTTTAGGCACAGCTACAAAATGCTGTCTCTTGTGTTTTACCCACTGCTAGGTGGGCTCTTTGCCCCTCTCATTTTCACCACAGGTTACCTGAGAAAATGAGAGGAGCTTAGAAAGACTTAAGGCACATTAGGTACCCATTTTGTTCACACAGAATCTGATCCACCTCAGTGATGTATCAGGTATCTTAGAATCATGGAATGGTTTGGGTCAGAAGGGACCTTAAAGCCCATCCAGTTCCAACCCCCCTGCCATGGGCAGGGACACCTCCCACTGGATCAGGGGGCTCCAAGCCCCATCCAACCCGGTATTGAAAGCTTTTGATCATCAAACTTTTCTCAGAGTTTAATGCATCGGTTACAAAATACTTAGAGAAAAATGAGTTTGGGACAACTGAAGAGAGGCAAGCCTTCAATTTGACACAAGCATTTAAACACAATAAATAGAGAAAATTTGGACTTGTGAATATTTACTTACGACTGAGGCACTCCTCCAATCCCAAAGCCCACCAGGCCTCTCAACACCAGGATCCAGCTGTACACTGGTGCAAATCCACTGAGGATCCCGTAATAGAGTGTCCACAACACGCTGATCTTTAGGCCCTGTACGTAACAAACAAGCACAGGGGAAAGAAAGCCTGTACTGTACCACAAATTAACAAAATCTAAAGTACAGCTTCAAACTCCTATTTTGTGGGAGGATAGTTCTCTGCTTAATTCTGCTTCATCCACGTGGACCATGACATCTGTGCACATCAGGCACTGAAACACTGACACTGTAGAAATCATGGAATCACAGAATGGTTTGGATTGGAAGGGACTTCAAAGGATCATGCACTTCCAAAACCCCTGCCACAGGCAGGGACACCTCCCACTGGATCAGGGGGCTCAAAGCCCCATCCAACCTGGCCTTGAACACCTCCAGGGATGGGGCAGCCACCACTGCTCTGGGCAACCTGGGCCAGGGCCTCCCCACCTTCGCAGGAAAACATTTCTTCCCAAGATCTCATCTCAATCTCCCTTCTTTCAGCCTAAAACTGTTCTCCCTCGTCCTGTCCCTGCAATCCCTGATCAAGAGCCCCTCCCCAGCTTTCCTGGAGCCCCTTTCAGTCCTGGGAGGCTGCTCTAAGGTCTCCCCAGAGCCTTCTCTTCTCCAGGCTGAACAACCCCAACTCTCCCAGTCTGTCTTCATAGCAGAGGTGCTCCAGCCCTCGCATCATCTTTGTGGCCTCCTCTGGACTCACACCAACAGCTCCACATCCTTCCTGTGCTGAGGACTCCAGAATTGAATGCGGAACTCGTGAGGTCTCACGAGAATATATCACAATATAATATTATTATTATTAGAGTATATTCTAGTAGGAGCTGAAGACTTACTGTTTTTCTCCCATACTGGTCAGAAATGTTTCCCCAGAGGGTGGAGCTGGACATCATTCCCACAAACACCACCTGTGAAACACCAGAAAAAAAAATCTTCCCCTTAACAAGACAAGTGAAAATTTCCATATGATAGCAAAGAGAACACAACTTCACAATGAAACTAGAAAATTTCAGCTCTGACTATGGAACAAAATGCCCAGGTGTTCTGGATAGTTCCTTTGCAGTAAAGGCCATGGAAGATAACATAATGGGATTTTTCAAAAGTCACTCAGCATTAACCCTAACTTCACTCTCACTGACTTGCAAGGGAATTTGCTGCTGCCCAGGAATGGGGATGAGTGCAGCAAACTGCTCAAGCCAAGGTCTCTCAGCTGCTTCCAGTGGTGGGCCCATTTTCAGTAGCTGTCTTGCTTTTGTTCAGGTCAGGAATCTAAACACAACATAAATAAACCCAGTCTCTGCCTGACTATTTGTCATCACCTCACCCCTACCTTACCTGTTAATTTGCAAGCTACTGAATCAGATCAGTGTTGAAGCTTTTTGATTTCTTTATAAATAGAAGAAAAATAATTACAAGAAATGACTGGAGAGCACAATTTGCCACTAAGTGGAAATCCACAGAGTGGAAATCATTGTCTTGTTTCTGGGTTGGGGTTTTTTTTGATGAAGAGTCTTCATAACCCACAAAAAGTCTTTCATCAGCTTCACAGCAAGGCTCCACTCAGGGTTTTGTTAGCATTACTGAGGGGACAGGCAAGTGGAGAGAGGAGTAAGTGCCTGGGCTGCAGAGGGGAAGCAACTCTGCACTCCTCACATCAGCTTTGCAATGAAGACATCAGTCCAGTGATAAACCAATCTCACACCAGTATGTGAGTGCTGGTATTACACACATTGTGAGTCCAGCCCTGGAAGATGCTGAGTTCTCCAGCTCCAATGAACACATCAGCATTGCTTGAGGCCTGCAAGAAACAGCCATTCAAGGAGCCCGGAGCTGATGCAGTTTGCAGCCAGCTCACCTCCAGTCTCCTATTGCCGTGCTCAGCAGGTTGTCTCAGACTTGAATGGAGATAAAATTAGATCTTACAACCTTAGAAAAGTCTGAGAAAAGACTGAGGTGTCAAAGAAAACATAGCGTACCCTTTCCACAGGTGACACCAGCAAGTATTGTTTATTCTGCAGACAGAGAAATGATTCCTCCTCAGTGAAAGCAATGGCAAAACCCAAGCACATTTTCCCCATGAGCACATTAAAACTATAGGAATTTTGCCTGAGAAAGTGAATACTCAAGCAATAAGTGGGCTAAGAAGCAATTCTGTTTGTCAAAGCTCTTGTCTCAATGCCCACTGACCCCCTCTCCTTATGACTTTGCTCACCAATAAAACTGTGCTGAGCTGAAAGGAGGAACAAGACCCTCCTTCAGAGGGGCCGACTGCATCCAGGTTCAGAAAGGACAAGATCATAATTGATTTAAATCCGAGCATCTCAACCAATTTATACAACAACAAAAATGCCATCAAAAGCTAACGGATAAAGAAATGTAGGAGTTAAAGTCTGTGCCATACAACAGTGGGATGTGCTGAGAAAAGGGTCTCACTCACAACTAATTTTCTTGTCCCTAAAGGCATTGAATATTTCCAACCTCATAGCACCGTACTCAGAGGTGGCATTATAAGAGCTCTGCTTGCAAAGATCACTGGATGATTTGCTTTGAAAAGCAATTTCTTGTTCTCTCCCAGGGCTCCCAGTCTGCCTATGTACAAATGAGCTTAAATGTGGTGGGAGAGAAAGATTTCCAAGAAAGACAGTAAAAATTTACCAATCCTTTTTTTTCAATTAATAAAATGGTTTGAATTTTAAGGATGAGTTTGAGTCAACTTATATGTTTTCCTGGATTTGAACCTGAAACCTGTAAAATTTCCTAAGTTCTCACTGAGTTTCATCTCTTCAAGCTCTGGCATTTTAAAAAGACTCCTATATTCTTCCAAGCCAAAGGCAATCTGCAAAGGCCATGAACAGATTTAACTTTGAGAATATAGAGCATAATGCCTGAATAACAATGAGAGGAAAAACCTTACAGAATACAGGAGCTGTCAGTTATTTTTCCTACCGATGTGAGCAATGCAACCTGCCAGCTTGGTAATCGCCACTCACAATGAAGCTGAGGAGCTAGGATACTTAAAATCATCATTTCCATAGCATCTGCCATCTAGAAGGGTAAAAAAGAAATGAAAATAAATAACTGCCTGAAAGTTAGATTGTCATAGCAGTCAATAATAAACCTTCTTGAAATTAACCTTGTTTCTGCTCTGTGCCATTCCCACTCTGTCAGTGAAACAAGGCAGTTCTGTTTGCAAGGTACAGTGATGGAACAGTGTAGGGAAAAAAGCAAGGGGTGCACTTTAAAAGTAATTTCTGGCTGTCATAATGTTTGGTAACACTGGCAGAGGGGATTCAAAGAGCCAAATCAAAAGATATTAGTGGGTGATATCGAGGAGGCTTGGCTGGTCAGTAATCCAGGTCCATTCACCTCCGTATTGCCTGTTATTTGGATGAGCTTTCAACTCCTTTACATCCAAATTCAGGCAGAACTGTTTATTACCTTATAACTTACATCACCTGACTTGCATCGAATATATTGATATATCATCTATAAACCAAAATGCACTACTGATTCAAGATCTAAACCATGACAGATCATAACCTTATACATGGGCAATACCATTATCCCAAAATATACCACAGCAGATGTAACATTTAGTGCTTCAGAAACAGCAGAAAAGGGAGAACAAAGCCTGTCTTTCTGCTCTTGATTTCAAGGTTACAACTAGAAGTACTGGGCTGCTGTTCACCTGCAACTGAGATTACAATAATACTGATTAACACAGAAAATAGTGATTGTAGCTAATGGGATGAATGGGGCAAAATCACTGCCTGAAAATGGAGCTCTGCTTCCGTAGACCTAGCCTGGCACCCTTTCCATTTGAAACATGTATATGAAATAGAGAATCAAAATGATTTTTCACACCCTAATTTATAAGAACTTCAGCAACAGCAAAATCAATCTGTTATTTGTTATCCCCACAGAACAAGTTTGAGTCCAGTTCTTATTTTAAAACTTCAAGTAGAATTCCTTTTTTATTGTACAATTATCTGTTCAGAGGCTTTTTGTCAACAAAGCATGGCTGCATTATTTGAAATCACTGAGATTCTCCAACTGATGATCATGCAAGCGACCTTGATAACCATTACTTGCCCATGCTAATCCAGTAACAACAGACAGCTTCCACTGGAACTTTCCAAATCCAATGGCTTCCACCGCATCTTCCACCATGAAAGTATCTAGAAAGAAAACAATTCTAGTGCAGCAGTGTATTCCTCTCCTGGTGAGAGCAACCCCTTGAGACAGCATTTTCTATGAGTGCAATTACTTTTTAACTGGGTAATCTACTGAGATCTAAAACTTTTACACAGTTCCTACTCAGGAATTGTGCTAAAGCCAAAATTACTAAATGTTCCTAGAATATTTTATTCACATAGAAGCAAATCAGCGTGGCAGCAGTGAATCCAGCACACGTTCACTCCCAGGAGTGACTCCCCCAGCCTCCTCCAGCAAGAAGTACAGGAGCTGTTCAACACACACAGCAACACCACACGAGTGATGGAAAGTGCAGAAGAACATTTCATTGCACAGAGAGTCACACTGTAATTATTTGAACCAAAATTTGTCCAAGACAGATATATCTTTAAAAATTCCGTTGTTAAAAACGCTGATGGTTCTTGTTTCCCACACATTGTCATGACCTCATCATTTTGTTCTACCAGAGGAAGCTGAGATATCACAAATCCTTTGCTCCAGTGCAAAATGAAATACACAACAAAAAAAAATTTTGATATTCAAGTTGTTTAAATAAGTCTCAAAGTTTTAACACTCCCAGCAGTTTAAAGAGTACTTTGGCCACAGAAAAGCTTTATCTAGCTAAGAGTCAAACATTCTCAAAAAGTAAAAGACAAAAACACAAACCAAAAGGCAATCAAACAGAATCCAATTGATAAAACAAAGCAGAGATGTTCCTAGGACCTCAGTCTGTGACTGCAAGCCAGGCATTCGAGGTGATGGCACTGATGCTCTGCATGCTGGGTTGTTGCATCGCTGGCACTTCTTTGGGCCATGTGCCAACTGAAATTCTACATCTATCTGCAGACTTGCACTGATGCACTGAGTCTTAGAACCTCACCGAGCTTCACTCCACGGTATTCTGGCTTCCCATTGCATCAATATGATAATAAATAAGTCCCTGGAAAGACAGTCATCCTACACAATTTTAGTATGCCTTGTGCTAAGACAAAAACTACGCTTCTCATATCTTCTAAATCAGTGCTGCCTCCAGGGCAGTCAGCACTTCCCTGCTAGGCAGAAAGCAGAGGCTGGGATGTACATTCACTCTGTCCCTCTTGTCCTCTAGGGAAGGAGGAGATGTGAACACTGCAGAGGCTTCATGCTGAGCCTTGAAGGTGAGCCACGTGCAACTGCTCCAGTAAACTTGGCGATGGAGCAAGGATCAGTTCTGAAGGAAACAAAGTCAAACCTCCTGTATGAAGTAGGTGGTGACAACTGGACACACAAGTCCTTGAAAGGGTCTATTACTGGTAATACAGAACCAAACACATAAAGCATTCCTCAGAGGACAGGGCAGCTTAATCATGATTTTCAGGTGTAATGGAATTTGCCTGTGTTATTGTCTCCTTCTTTTATCTGGGGATCTTTAACTTCTCTAAATCCAATGTACTCAGCCAGGCTGCAACATGACTGAAATCAAGAGGCTACACCTTCCACCTCACAGCAAAACAAGAAACCTACTCACCATCAGTTGGGTTGGCAAATTCTTTTGGCACTGCAGCTCCATCCTCTAGCTCCACAGGCTCTAGCTCTGTCCGAACACCCTCAATCTGAATTTCATGTTCTCCTGAAATGACATCCTCATCCGACCTCGAGCTTTCCCCAGTGCGGCGAAACTTGACCACCCTGAGAACACAGAAACAAGGATTAATACTTCAGCGGGTCTTTTCCACGTCAAAGCTGTGTTTGGTCAGTCTTGAAGCCCTTTTTGATCAAAGAGCAGCCAGGTTTCTCCTCATTTTAAGAAGCTATTTGAGTTCCAATCTGTGCATTTTTTGGAATCTCTTAGGTAATGAGGTGGGAGAGAATAAGAAAGTGAATCAAAAGACACTTCCTTTTTCATAAAGTTCAAGTCAAGGTTAAAAATTGTTCCTGCCTGCCCGTTACAGCCCTGCCCTACGAGACAATGACTGTCACGAGTGTCATGCTCACAGCTGTCTGTATTTTATATCATTTCTGTATTTTATACCTTTTCTGGTACCAGATGAGTGATAATCGCCTCATCTCTGCAGCAAGGCCACTGAGAGAATGGGACATGAGAAGAGAACTTTGTTAAATGGACACAACTTCCACGTTTTGGTTGGAGTGCTGCTCTGCAGAGGAGGCCTCATTTTCTATCAGTTAATCTATGACCAACAGATTTACTACATCTGATGTAGCAGATTCCTCAAGCTTCCTTCACTTTACCTGCAACATCCATGTAAATTTTTCACCTTGGCAACTGACAATTTCTGGGACTTCAGTGCAAGAGTTTTTTTGGAAACAGGTGAAATTACTTGTGCTACAACCTCTTCTGCCTTCAAATACCTGATTATTCTAATTCTACAACAAAGATGCACAGAGAGCCTCCTGAACTTCAGCTTAATCATAGAATCATAGAACGGTTTGGGTCAGAAGGGACCTCAAAGCCCATCCAGTTTCAAACCCCTGCCATGGGCAGGGACACCTCCCACTGGATCAGGGGGTTCAAAGCCCCATCCAACCTGGCCTTGAACACCTCCAGGGATGGGGCAGACACCACTTCTCTAGATGATGACTGAAAATTATTCATACAACCTATGCTGGTGATTATTCAGTGTCCTAGTAAACCAGAGGCAAAATAAACATGCCAATAAAAGCCTTCCTGACTTTAAAGTACCCAATCACAACCCCCTGTATTACTGGTTCCTATTTTGTAATATTCATTGAATCAGACTTTCAGAAGTGATCATTTTGGAGATGATGCTATACAAAGGCAGTGACTGATCTGAAATTGTAAATACTTTGATGGCAATCTGAGTACAGAGCCATCCGGCCACATTCTTCATCCCAGGAAAGAAAAGAATATGTTTATCACTTACAAATTCATGCAAATGAAGAAAAAAACCCAACCACAGTGATATTTGCTGTTCCATGCTTGCAAAATTCTTCACAACTGAGACATCTCAGAGAGCTGCATTTGTTTGTAAGACCTCACAGCACCAAGTAAGTCGAATTACACCTACACTGAGAGGTACTTCAGGACAGTTTTCTGTGTTTTGGTTGATTTTTTAAGAAAACAAGGAGAAAATGGCCTAATGGAATCCTGTCTTACTCTCTTTACTGACAAGCTGAATGCATCTGAACTAAGTATGAGATGGAGAGGGAAGGAGAGGGAAGGAAACACTGATGTGAAAAGGCAGCCGATGCTTTTATCACCCTTTTGCACCGATCCTGCAACCACATCCCAACAGCAAAGAGTTCCTCGTAAATAACAGCATCTTCCATGCATCTTCCAAACCCCCAGTCAGCAACGACCACTGCAAAACCTTTGCAGAAAGGCTCTGATCTGCAGTGGGTTCGCGTTATGAAGGAGGCACCAGGGAAGATGCCTTCCCTGGCACAGCATTATTTACAGATGCAAACGTCCTCGCAAAGGCAATAATCACGTTCCCTCTCCAGAAATCCTTTTGGCACCCCCACAGCTTTATCCCCCCCCCTCTCCGTTATCCCTACCGCCATCAAGTTCATGTAAAATAAAACCCGGGTGAATTTACATAACGCCTGGATCCCAGCGTGCCCCGAGGATGCTGCACCCCGGGAAACCGGCCTGCATCCCGGGGCCTGGGGACACTTCCCAGGGAGGATTCCGTCCAATCCCGCCGGGATGCGGAGCATCCCCGCAGCCGCTCCGGGAGAGCCCCCGCGCCCCCCGGTGCCGCTACTCACGGCAGCTGCCTCAGCTGGAATAAATCATCCTCCATGGCCGGGCTGCGGCCGCAGGGGCTGCTCTCATCGCTTTCGCGTGGCGGGGACGGGGCTGCGGGCGGGACAGAGCGACAGCGGGACACACGGACAGCTTCGGCGGCGCCCGCCTGCCCGCACACAGCGGAGCGCAGCGGCTGCCCTCGGTTCCCTTCGGCTCCGCCCGGCTCCGCTCGGCTCCGCCCGGCTCGGCTCCGCTCGGCTCTGTTCGGCTCCGCCCGGCTCGGCTCCGCTCGGCTCTGTTCGGCTCAGCTCGGCTCTGATCGGCTCTGTTCGGCTCTGATCGGCTCTGTTCGGCTCAGCTCGGCTCTGTTCAGCGCCGTTCAGCTTGGCTCCCTTTGGTTCAGCTCAGTTCAGCTCGGCTCAACTCCCTTCAGCTTGCCTTGGGTCCGCTCCATTCAGCTCTGCTCAGCCAGGCTCAGTTTGGCCCCTCTCGACTCGAGCTGGCTCTGTTTGGCTCAGTTCGGCACAGCCCAGCTCAGCTCTGCTCAACTGTTTGGTTGTGTTCAGCTCGGCTTTGTTTGACTTTGTTAAGCTTGGCTCTGTTTGGCTCCATTCAGCTCTGTTCAGCTCGGCTCAGCTTGTCTCGGCTTGGCTCAGAACCAACAGAATAGTTTGGTTCTGTTGAGCATGGCTTTGTTCAACTTTGTTCGGCTCTGCTTGGCTCAGCATGGTTCAGCTCAGCTCAGCCTGGCTTGGCTGGGCTTGGCTCGGCCTGGCTCTGTTCAACTCGGCACAGCCCAACTCAGCTCTGTTTGGTTCTGTTCGGCTCCGCTTGGCTCAGCTCTGTTCAATTTGTTCAGCTCAGCTCGGCACACTTCAGCTCAGCTCTTTTCTCCAGGGCTCAGCTCCCATGTCACCGTCAGCCCTCTTCCCACTGGGAACTGATGCCTGAGGGCCAGTGCATTGGCAGGGTGCAGCCTTGGGGAATGTCACAGACCAGGAGAAAAGGATGGAGACAGCCACTGTGAAAGCCAAGCCAAAGTGGTTGAGCTGCCTCCGCTCTCAGGAGGACAGCGAAGGGCTGGGGATCAGGGCAGCAGCGCTGAATCCTGGCAGTTGTATCATTACAGGGAATGTTCCAGGAGCACAAGGGAAGTTCCTGCATGCAAACTCTTGGAACGATCCGGTGGGGCTTCTGAGCACGTACTCCTGGGCTGCAGAACGAGATCAGTCTGTAAAGAATCTCCATCTCTCACCTGAAGAAATACACCGTCCCCTGGGCCACTCATCCCTGTGGGCTTTTCCTTCACTGGGCAGAGACCACTTGCTTGTGGATCTGCCACTTTTACAGAGGGATCCTTGTCAGGGAAAGGCCTGTAGGAGACAATAGAGAGGAGATACACAGTAGGGAGATGACCAGGAGATCTTTGACATGATTAAAATTAAAAATACATTTGACAAATTGAAGAAATGGCCTGAAATCAACAAGGTGATGTCAAAGGAATCACAAGACCTTTAAGATATTGAGTCAAATCATAAACCTAACGCTGAAAATGGGTGAAAAGTGATGAGGTGAGGAAGAAGAATTAAGTCATACAGTGTCAGGTAAAGGAACAGGTGATAGCATGAGAGGAAACAGCCTCAAGTTGCACCAGTGAAGGTTTAGATTGGATATTAGGACAAATTTCTTCACTGAAAGGGTTGTCAGATGCTGACAGAGGCTGAGGTGGTGGGGTCACTATCCCTGGGGGTGTTTAAAAGACAGGTGGATGAGGTGCTCAAAGACCAATCCAACCTGGCCCTGAACACCTCCAGGGATGGGGCAGCCACCACTTCTCTTGGCAACCTGTGCCAGGGCCTCCCCACCCTCATCGTGACAAATTTCTTCCTAATGTCTAATCTGAACTTCTCCCTTCCAATTTAAAGCCATTCCCCCTCATTCTATTACTACAGGCCCGTGTATTTATGAAGACGTTGGAGCACACTGGCACTGAATTGATACCAAAAATGCTGGCAAATAAACTCTTAAGACTCATTTTGAAGTTTTAGAAAGCAGCATCTCTTATTTCAGCACTGAATGCCAGTGGGAAAGATTCCATCAATCACGTGTAATGAGACAAGAGCTGGTACAGAAGATATTTCCCACTTACACGCATGTGTATAAATTGTCCCAGCAATCTTATGCACATTCTGTTACTTTCCAAGGACTAATTTCAATGTTATTATGAACTTCACAACAGCCAAGTCTCTGCTAATTGGAGCTTTGGAGCCCCTTCTCTGTCTGACCTTGCATTTTAGACAGAGAAATACTGCAAGAAACTTGACTCTGCTTTAGTTTAAATCAAAATATTACACACGGACCCTCCCTACTCGCCCAGCCCAAGCAGGCCGCAACCCGCCCCGCGTCCCTCGCAACCACCGCCCGTTGCCAGGGGCGGTGCGCGCACTATCCGCCCCCCCGCGCGCCACTTCCGGCGCCTCCGCCGGCCCGTCCGCCGCGCCGCCCGCCCGCGCCGCCAGGGTTCCGGCCGGAGAGGGGGCGATGCTGGCCGCGGTGGACGGGGCGGCGCGGCGGGTGCTGCGGGCCGGGGCGGCCGCCAGGTCCGCGGGGAGCTTGGGGAGGGGGCCCGGGAGGGGCGGGTCAACGGCCGAGGCCGGTCTGTCCTTTCCCTCTCCTTTCCCTTCCCTTTCCCTTCCCTCTCCTCCTTCTGCCCTTTCCCCCTTCTTCCCTCTTCTCCCTTTCTCTCCCTTCCCCACCTTCTCTCCCTTCCCCACCTTCTCTCCCTTCCCCACCTTCTCTCCCTTCCCCACCTTCTCTCCCTTCCCCACCTTCTCTCCCTTCCCCACCTTCTCTCCCTTCCCCACCTTCTCTCCCTTGCCCTGTTCCCCCCCTCCCTCTTCCCCTGTTCCCCCCTTCTCCCCCTTCCTCTTCTCCCCCCCTTCTCCCCCTTCCTCTTCTCC